>VWPW01018861.1:66603-123636 GCA_013389825.1 Crypturellus undulatus | reverse complement strand
GCATTATCATGTAAGAGTAGTTAAAGGCATGCTACTTGTGACTGCAAAGCTCAAAATGTGAATACAAGCTTCTACATTAGCACCAAAGGCGAATTTGCCATGATTTTAGAAGGGTTTTCTTTTAGCTTNAAAGCTCAAAATGTGAATACAAACTTTTACATTAGCACCAAAGGGGAATTTTCCATGATTTTAGAAGGGTTTTCTTTTTGCTGTAGGAAAATTAATTAGGGTAAAGTTTTTATGATTATTATTTTTAATTACAGTTTACTTCTTTCCAAGTTCTCTCAGATACACAGATACTTGCTTAATTCTTGGTTGAGAACTGGTTATTTTATTACTAGCATAGCTTTTTGTTTTAAAGGCAAAAATCTCTAATTAGCCATAAAGCTCTTTTGTCTTTAAAGGAATAGTATGTTAACTGAATAAAACTTCAACAATATATACGTACCTTCTATCTTGTTTTCTTTTTGTTTGTTTTTCATCTTTTATATTTTAGAAACGGAAATAGTTTGCCACTAATGTTCAGTTTTGAAGAGTTTACTGCCAGTATTTTTTTCAAGTTGGTACTTCAAAAGCAAACAAAGAATGCTGATGCTTTGTAAAGCAGTCAGGGAGTCAATTATCAGTAGTGTGACATATCAATTACCATGAAATTCACCATCTTTCCTGAGGCTGTAATTAATTTGCATGTGCTTGCAAGTTGTTTGGCATGGTTTTATTTGTACGTCGTCTACCACAGTAGCACAGAGGTGGTAATTTCGTCTCTACATGTTATCATAGCACCAAAGAACACAGTAATCAGCTACGTATGTGTCTGCATACTGGCTGCATTCCCCTGCATAGGACAAAACATTATTCACTGTTGGCCTTGGGAAGCTCCTGCTGAAAGCTCTATGAAAGCTCCCAGAAAGTTGAGCAGGATGTGTTTGGGACCCTCATTGCTGAAGAATAAGAGTTAGGAATCCAGAATAACTATAAAATCTGTTAGTTTATAATGAGATTATACCCTACAAGAATATAATCTCACCCTAAAGGGTTATAATCTAAGTATAAGGCCGCAGGAAGGAAGAACTGATACACTGGCCACCTGTATCTTTCTCACTGCTTTTTTAAAACTCCCTTAACTGCTATTCAGAAAGTAGTATCTGTTCATCAGTCTTCCCAAAGTGTATTCTTCTGTGATATTGAATGTTGTTCCAGAATCTGGCCAAGAGTTTACTGAAGGCAACAAGTATTTTTTTTTCTGTTAAACTGAGCAGATTTCGAGTGAAATCCTTATTTTGGGGTTTAGCAAAAAAATGCCACTCCTGCCTAATTTCAAAGGGTTGTGATGACAAAGGCAGCTGTTCAGTGCATTAAACATTCTGCATGACCCTTACTCTGTTTATAAGAACCAATCCAATACATTTATTTATTTATTTGTGGTGCTAAATAAACTCCAGCCTCACGTGCTTTGATTTATGAAAATGTTTGTACAGCTTTTCAGTGGAATTTATTACCCCACAATTTCACAGTTTATTGAACCTCTCTGTGATGAACAGTATCTGGATAAGAATAGAGAATTTGGCAGCAATGTGCCTCTAAGAGGCAGTGTATATGAACATTATTTTTCTCTAAGGATCTCCCCTAGGTCTTTTAGCCTGTGTGTTTATTTTACCTATTGCTGTGTTAAAGGAGTCACTGAATTACGGGTTTCTGTATGTTACAGTAAAAGGCGGTCTCCTTGGCTTGCTGAGTGAATGGATCTCAAAGACTATATAAGCCAACTGTAAGAGAAGCTAAAAAGCTGCGTAGTGAGCTTGTTTTATTTGTAGATGGTTTTGATCTGATGCTACCGTTTGGATCACTGGTCACATTTAGAAAAGGTAGATTATGTCTCTAGACATGTCTTCTCTAAAGTTAATTCTAGTTAATTCTAATTCAACATTAACTTTTGTTGCTGTTGTTTGTCACTCAGGACAGTTTTGGCCCTTGGAGTGTGTGTCATACCTGGCTTAAGGCAGTTTAAGGACTTCCTGAGCTAGAGGTTAAATCTGGACCATTGTTCTTAGTAGTCACCAACGGACCTATTTCCCAATTAATTTCCCTAATGCCCTTTGAACACGGTTCAACTTTTGTCTTTTCCAGGATCCTTTGGCAAGAGGCTCTACAGTTGAATGATATGTGTTGTATCAAAATCAATTATTTTGGTTTAGGCTTGATAATTTTCTTGACTGCACCTTAGCTTTAGTATTGTAAGAAATAGTGTTTAACCACTGGTTATGCTCCTCTCACTCACCATCTCAAAGTGAGATGCTCTGATCTGTTATTCTTTCTTCACACTCAACCCATTCCATATAGCTAACTGTCCTTATTGCCCTTCTCTCTATACACAGTAGCTCTAATGCATCCTTTTCGAGATGCTAGTAATGGATTTGTGCAATATGTTAGATGTAGACGGGCCAGGATTTTTGTTCAGTGGTACCATGGGGTTTTGTTTCCGTACAGGTCCAACACACTGCTTGCTTTTATGGCTGCTGCTGAGCAGACAGTAAGCCCTGACCTCAGGAACTGTGTATTGAAAGGCAGTAGCTAATTAAAAAATCACAGTTTTATCTGTAGATATTCAGGGTAATTCCAGAAACTTCAGTTAAAATAATGTAGTTAGAGATTTCCACCAATGTAATTGAAATCAGATTCTGGCCTGTGTATAAAGGACACAAATAACCTTTCACCTACCCCTATATAATTCATCGCAGCTTCCTCATTTCACTAAAGCCACTGATGATTTATTCTAGCTAAGAATTAATCCTTTTGATTTCTACAGATGATTTATCTTCAAGCAAGATATATAGAGGTAGTTTGCAGTGAGCTGTGCAGAAATAATTTCTCAGGTTCTCACTCACCAGGAACCTTGGCTGCTAGTGGAGCATTTGCATTTCCTTTTTTAACATCAGCATAAAAATAATTTTAAAAGAAAAATACTCAGGTAACTTGACTGCAAAATGACATAGAACAAATATAGAGAGGCTAAGAATGAGCACAGAGAACAAAGAGAGAGAATTGCTAGTCAGAGCTGGGTGGAATTCTTTCTGTTTGATAAGACGATAATATTCTACATTCAGTTAAATTCTGAAAGCACTTAATTAGCCCACAGTGTGTGGAAGAAGGAGATAAGTTTTACTGCATCGATTTGAAAATGGGGAAACTGAGGAATAGACGGTGTCAGTACGTGAAACATTTTATCCATGGTGTGAGCGAACAAGACAGCAGTGCCTAAAGGCTGCGCTGCTTCTTAGGGCTTTTGTGAACCCACTGGCTTGAAAACTCTGATATCTCACACAACTGCACAACTAAGAGGTTTCAGGATTTGTAAAGACAGAGGGAGATACTTTGAAGTGCACCACAGCAGCTGCACAGACTGTTTTGTAAAACGCGGTGTTACCGTTTCGCTGTGCAGAGGGACAGTGCTGTACGGCTGGACACATAAGGTCAGGTGAGAGGGACACACCTTCATGAACAGATTCTTGATTCAACTCCTGAATTAAAAATATAGCCCCTTGCCTTTCCATTGGCTTCAGTGAGCTTTGTGTTAAGTCCTAAATGCATTTTGAGAAAGGAACATGTTTTATTTCATACATTCTGTAATCAAGTCCAGACAAACAAATTTTCAAAACATTTAGGATAGTTCTGTTTGTCATTGTTCACTTCTCTGATACCTCTTTCCATTCTACTGCCTGATTCACCCCTTTTGTCATACTTCCTCTCTTTCACTCTTCTCCAATCATACCCACCTGCTTTAAACTAATCATGTACTAAAAAGTGTATAGATTTTTGTGATGCTCTTTCCTAACATAATCTTTGATTATTTAATTAAGGGTTCTCATTGGGCACTTGAAATGAGAAAAGATTTTTTTGGTTTAATTAATCAAAAGGTTTTGCTCAATTCGGGATATTTTTAAGCAGTTTTGCCTTCAGTAAAGTGTAAAAAGCACTTTTATTATTCATGACTTGCATGCAATATGATGTCATGCTCTTTATCCTCTAAAGGCAATAATAAAGAAACAACAGTGTCTCCAGTGACATCGGGCTTTGGTACTCACCTCTAAAGCACTTAAACCAGGACTGACGAAGATAACTGCAACAAACTTCAGTATGCTTGAGATAGGAGGATTTTTGTATCTTGCAGCTGGGATCTTGCAAGCTGGAAATTTGCCAGATTTTGCTGAAATAGTTAATAAAACTGGTGGTATTCCAAGCATTTTTTTCCCCCCATATAAGACTGTTTACAAGTTTGCAGTTCCTTACATTTTTGCTGACAAATTAACATTTTCTTATGAAATTTATTTTTTTGGTGGGGTATTAAAGGGGAGGCTGCTGGAAGTTTTGCAGATTGGGTTGCAGATAATTATTTGCCCTAAGCTAGCACAACCAAGCAAAAGTCACACATGTAATTTTTTCTCTGTAAGTAGATGAACCAAAAATTAACATCAATGATTGTGTGTATTTTACTTTATCAACTGCTTCTCCTTATGTGCATTTCTCTCTTGTTATTTCCCAACATTTTATTCCTGTCAGTTTATTTTTCAGGAAAAGCCACCGATCTTTATGACAGCACAACCAGTGGATATAAAAAAGCAATGAAGCTTTGTGGCTAATTCTAATTTTTTTTTAGTAGGGTCAAAAAAATAAAAAGCCTTCCTCATGGATTGGAGGTTCGACGATCAATGAAACATTATTTTATTAGGTAAATGAAAAACAACCCACTCCCCATCAGGCATCCAGCCGTCTGTCCTTTTTCTCCAGTTTTATTTTCTGCCGTTTCCCATGTGCCTGAGTGGTTTTGACGATGCGGATTCTGACTTGGGGGCCAGGAATTGGCAGGAGCTGAGCAACCTGTCGTCTGCTGGCGTTCGGCGGCAGCATGTGCTAAAGCGGTTCGCCGAGAACGAATGGATCATTCATACGCTTACGTTCACATCACGCCTAAGCGACGGGCTAAACTGGCCCCTAATCCCTGTCGTGGTGTAAGGGAAAGGCTCAAAACCTCACACGACATGTGGTGCTGCATCAGCTGCTACTCTGACATTCAACGCTTCATGCTCATTTGAACAGACCTCTAATTTCTGTTCTTTATTGTCTCCACCTGCACTTTTGTTTTTCTCCCTAACCCTAAAATCAGTATTTTTTAACAAGAGGGGACCTCAAGAACCTAATATACTTTAGTGAGATGATGTGTAAACCCTTCTCCACTAAATTCTATCAGTAGGGAAATTCCATGTTTGATAACCAAAAATCTTTTTCTAAGGATGGACTGATCCTTAGAAAAAGGATCTGTCATCTAACTGATGGACAGTTAGATACCACATTAGCACAAAATGGACAGCTTTACTGTAATACATAATTTTGTCACTTACAGATACCCTGGTCATCTTGTACCAGGGTAAAACTCTCTTCATGATACTGTAGCACACATTTTTATATTCCTAGGCCTGAAGTCACGTAATTGGGAAAAAATTAGTCCTGTATGTGGCTAAGGCTGTGGTTTCATGATTGGACTTAGGCCAATCTAAATGTGGGCTACACTTTCCCCGCTTTCTCCATGACTACATGTTTTCAGCACCTCCTTTGTGACCGTATGGTAGATGGGACCAGGAGCGGATGAGCTGATCCAGCTGAAAATTACCCTGAAGACAAACAAACAAAAGCTGCTTTTTCACCCAGATTTGCCCCCTCCCTGACTGGCTCAATGTGCAATATCCAGGAGCCCGGGGCATGGCGGGAGGCGAAAGGCCTCGTGGTGAGCGCAGGGCCGGGGCAAGGATGGGGCTGCCGCTCCTCACAGCGACTCACACGCAGCGCAGTCTGAACCCGCTTGGGAGGCTGCAGCCTCGCGCTGCTGCGTGCGGTGATGCTGTATGTGCTCCCTGGAGCTAGAGCCAATGCGCAGGGTCAGGGCGGTGAGAACACATCGTAGGAGTAAAGACACTGCGAATGCATCACCCAGCTCTACCAGAGTGCTAACTGACCCATCGGAGAGCAGGAATCAGACCTTTCTTATCGATATATCGATATTATCACAGAGGCCCTTTTTTTTTCCCCTTGCAGATTTTGTGCAGAAGCACTAAAAGTTGGCGTAGTAATAAAATTACTGTGAAACTGTGAGAATCACTCATGAAATCACCAATAACTTTCATCTGAAGCGCAGTGGAAGTGCTGTCCGAGTCATAACAGGAAGGCAACGATGGCAGATTAGAGGTAGGAGGAGGCCCGTGCGTTTCACCGCGGAAGACAGAACTTCACGTAAACACTAATGGCCCAGGGCACCGCGCACAGAAGGCCGTAGCCTAAAGATGGAAGGAAACAACACAGGGCTGAGTTTCTTGTAGCTTTTTCAGCAAGCAAGTTGCGTTGTTTGACACATAGCAAGTGTGTCAGTCACAACTCCCTTGCTTTCAGAAGCCTGGAGAAATTCTTTGCTTTGAGAGATCCATGCACTTTGAGAGATCCTCATTTTGGCTAAAATTTTCTAGTCTCAATCCCAAGGTAGAAAATGTGAAGTTTTGTTCAGGATAACTTCCCTGAGAAAGCAGTGAAAAAATACAACCTCCTTTCAGAACTGAAGAAAAACATCAGCAGGTAGACTTACTGCTATGCTTGAAGTGCTTTTTAGAAGATGTGGACACAGATGTAGCTAAGGCTGCACAGAATACTTAGTTTAGACAGAAAGTCCTTACAGAAGTCTAAGGGATTTGTCTTCAAGCCTTGTCTTCAGAGGTTTGTATTTGATTGCTCTTGGATGTACCCTGATGTTAGGTAACTGTAGAAGCTAAGTGGGATTTTTGTGCCTTTTTTTAGGATGTTAACTTGAACTAGATAGTTCAGCCTTTTTCACACCTTCAAACCCACTGCTGTTGTCTTTGGTGACTGGTTATATATCTCTGTGCCAAGCCATAAATGGAGCTGCAGGATTCAGGCCTTCCTGAAGCTCCTTGCAGACTTTGGGGAGCATCGCTGAGCCCCGCCAGTCCCTGCAAGGAGGCAAAGCACCCGTTCTGGTTTCCATCTCCCAGGTGTAAGGAGAACATCTTTAGAAGAACGCAGAGAGCGCTGCCTCATTTGAAAAGCCGACCCTTAGAGCCCGGTTTCTGCTCCGTGTTCATCAAGTCACAGCAGGAAAGAACAACAAACATTCCAACTGGAGTCATTGGCACTGTCATCCGCATAAGGGCGGATGGGGCAGGACGCTCAGTATATCTGAATCTCCACATTTTAATGACCTCTGATACGCAAATTTTGTTTCCACTCTACTGGCCGAACAAATTACAGAACCATTTCGGTTTCAAGCTGAGCGTGCTGACTAGTAACACCAGAGCAGGACAGCTTACAGCTTCTTTTCTCTATGTCAGTACAATGTACAGCAACTAGATTTTTGTTCAGGAAGTTCCATTAAAATGGTAGCTGAGATTTAAGCAACAGAGTACAGAAATACAGGGTGAAACTAGAGAGCTAAAATATAATTTTTACGACGAAGGTCTGAAGAGCCAGCGTGATGAGACAGAGACATTCGAGAAGGTCACACAAGCCCTCAGCACTGCAGTGACAGCAGGGCACAAAAGTGATGTGGGAGTTTATAAACCAAACCAGAGCCATTTCCCTATTCCCTCCCGCCCTGCACATGTGCTTCATGAGACTAAATATGACCAGAGAAAAAAGAAATAGATAGTGACAAGACTGATGTATTTGGGAAATACTGAAAGTAGAAAGAAAATGAAACCTAAATAAAGTCAGGGTAACCAGAGAGCTCCCCGACTTTCTGTTGCATTACCCATGTCAATTCTGGTGCAAGAGGAAGAAGATGCAAGGGGTGAAACCAAAACAAGGCTCCTTTTGTCTGCATGAAGGTTCCTCTAAAGAATACCTAGCAGCAAAGGAAGAATAAATGAATACAGTAATGAGCAGAGAGAGGAAGCCTTTCCTGCTGAGAGGAAAGGAAACAAGTCTTCTTAAATCTGAATCAAGGAGCCAAGAAACTGTCTTGAATGGGTTTTGTCAAGAACACACAGGGCTCTGCACATGAATGAGTAAAATCCATACTGCACAGTAAAGCCCAGGCCATTTCTTGGTGACTTTGTAAGTCTCTAACAAGAAATGAAGTGATATGAAGATTAGCTGAAAGGTCAGAGATGGTGTCATTTGCCAATTTGATTCCTGAGGCTGTTAAAAGCGCTCTGCGCGACTGAAGTCACCCCCCTGGTAAGCAGTGCATGGGCTGTATATCAGAGGTGGAAAGCAATTGCTAAAACCCTGCAGGTCTGCGAGCGTTGTTCAACTCCTTCCAGTCTAAGAAATTCTGATGTGATGTTATCCTGTACCCAGGATCTTCGGTGTGTTCTATTTATTTCATTCATTTGCACTGAATGCTAAGGTTTTGTCAGCAAAATTGGAATAATTAAAACATTTCCTCAACAAAAAGCAAAATACAATGCAAAAGAGGCTTCTCTGTACACCAAATGGAATGTGTAACAAGTCAGTCCTATGGCATTTAAATACATGCAGATCTAACTAGCACATGCTTGTGTGGCAAATAAAGTCTCATTATCACCTCTCAGACAGGAAGGATTGCGAGCGAGTGATTATCCAGCCCTCGGTCTTCCACCTCAGACACTTCGGAGTGTGGGAGCTACTCAGTCTTGTTTGTCTTTCCACTCAATTAGACTTCTCACTCTGGAGTCAAGAGCAGTGATTGGCAAAAGTATTTTCCCCATATGTTCTCTTGCTCTGCTTTCTGTTTTTTAGAGTAAATATATCTATTTTTTTAAAAAAAGACAATGATCTGTCCTGTTATCTTTATGAGAAAAAAAAAAGGCAGAAAATAATTTTGACCGGCTTAGAATTGTGTAAATCTCCCACAGTCTCTGTATTGCTCTTAGGCTTTGTGCCTTACTGCAAGGTGCATCACAGCTGCGCACCGGCACTGCGCCAGCTTTGGGGCTAATCGTTGCATTAGTGCAATGCTGGATGTGGCTAATTACAGACACAGTTGCACTAATTGATCTAAGATGGCACTGTATAAATACAGTTTTATTGTCTCTTCCACCAAATGGTTAACTTTTCATATCATGACATTGCTCAGTGCTATTTAGATACACTGTCCTTTTCTCAAATTACATGTCTTTCCCTGGGAGGAATGGAAGTAGCGTGTCAGACACTGCCTGCAAGTTGATCAGAAAGACACAGAAGGTCCCAGGGCTGGATTTAAAGGAAACTCAGGGAATGAGAAAGAGAGAATTACATATAAACTTCATGATAAAATATCTTGCCTCTACCACCCAAAGTCTCAGTTAAACACCTGCTTGATAATTTGTTTTATTAATCCTTCAATTACCTTAATTATAGTGTAAGCAATGGCAGAACTCTTTACCAAACCCCAAATTTATTGACTTTAGGACATGCAATATTGAACTGGTAAAAATTCAGAGGGCTGAGACAGTGAATCACTTGTAGAGTCCCCTGGGAAATCTGCTAATACATTACCGGGCAGCAGGGAACACAGCGAGAAGCCAAGCAGAATAAATAGAATCACTCCCCATGGAAATGATTAAAAATGGGCAGCAGAAGGAAAAGAAGATCTGTAATAAATTTCTGCTAATGCTGGGCTAGGAACGGAGCTACTGTACAGACCAGCGGTGTTTCCCCCGGATTTTTTCTGTCCATTCTGCCTCTTTCCTAGGGTGAGGTTTCCTTCCTAAAGTGAAACGCGCAGCAATATGGCAGGGGGGGCAGCGGGACGAAGTGAGTCCCGTCAGTCAGCGAGGAGCACCTGGCCTCTGGGCAGGCATCCAGAGAAGCTTCTTGCCAAGGAAGTAGCTTACACAAACTGTGAACTGTGTCCACCTGTTAGGCATTGTAAGCACTTGATTTATGTTTTGTGCTGCAGATATATCTGCTACAACTAGCTTTTTATATCAGCCTGATGGCAGTCCTTGTGACTGGCACTGTATTCCCTCCCAAACGCATACACGCGGAGACATCTGTGCTTTCCCTGCTGATCTGTTGGGTTTGCTCTGAAAGACTTCCTTCTCTTGCACGTCTCCAACCATGAACACATCATGCAGCTAAGTTCTGGGTAGCCTGGTGCTGGATTCAGTAGTAATGTGGAACTAGTCTGTATTGCTTTAAATTAGCCAAAGAACTTTTATTTTCCCCTTAGATAAAACAAAACCTTGACAACAGTTCTGAGCAGTGCCAAAGCTTCTTCCAGTGCAGTCAGTCACAGACTCTCAGTTCACTGGGAGCAGCGGCCAGTTTGCTGAGGGTGCTTAATTTGATCAGAACTATGCGAACTGCAAGATCAAGACACTATATTTAAACCATAGGCCACATGCTGGAAAGCCCAGGTGCATTTGGTGCTCTGGTAAAAGAGGCACACGGCAAACTTAATGTAGACTAAACCATCTTTACTATGGTTTATTGTACAGGTAGAGAGAATTATCAGGAGGGCAAAGGGGCTGCATTAACATCAGCCACTTGTCAACTGTCAACCAGAAACATCTCCAGACTTGTATTGGGCAGAGCTCAGGGGCTACCAACTTAATCATGGTGATGGCTACTCTTTTCTTTGACAGGCCAACTTCATGGTCACATTTTGCCATTTTTGGTTTTGTAAAACATTGTAAAACAGAGACATTATACTCGTGCACATATGTATAAACACAGCATATTCACAGTGCCGTATCTAGCAGTTCCATTACCTGCTTGCAGGCTCTGTGAGTTTAAAGGCTGCTTGTCATTTTTCCCTTTTCCAGGAGGATAAATGGTCCTTGACTAAGGAAAATGATTTGCAGCTCCCTTGTACTGCGTGTTCTGGAAGTTGCAGAGAGGTTGACCCCTCTGGTCGGAATCACAACATTGTCCTACCTGTCCCAGTCATTAAAAAACTAAATGTGTTTCCTGTTTTCCCAGTAAATTAGACTAGTTAAAAGAATGGTGGAAGGAGTATGCAATCACTGTTTTATGTGATCTCTAGATGAAATCATTCTAATTTGGTCTCACTGGTCAGAGCTATTTTCAGTGGCATTCTGGTCTGAAACAAGCAATTTCTAGGCTTGGCTTCACATATCCTGTCATTGAGGATATGCCACTACTGCTTAACAAAAATAACTATGATTTCTGAGAGCAGAAACTGATACGTACAATAATGTTAGAGAGGGAAGAGATTCTCATTTTATTTTCTGCACTCTGTATTTTTAAATGAACTAATTTGCAAGCTGCTGAAGAAGCTGCAAGTTCTTCTGTGCATCATTCAAGGTATGGGGTTGAGGAGGGGTTGGTCACACAAAACACAGACCTGTTTTATTCTTTGTTTTGCTCCTTAATCTGGAGTAAAGAACCGTGCAGACTGACACTCAGTGTGAGGCTGTGTCCCATGGGAAACCCACCCATGGCACTAGGGACTGAAACAGGCAGGTTACAGATGGGCAGTTGTGTACAGAGATGAGCCGTAATCAGTATCGCCCAAGCCATCTCAGCAGCAAATCTGGAGGCTTCAGATAAAACGAGGCAGCTCTAATGCAGCCCTGGCCCTCTGCTCTGCCCCAGTGCGAGCGCTCGGCACCCGCGGGCCCGGCGGTGGCCGCGTCGTGCTGAGGCCCGGCCTCATGGCAGAGCAGTGGCCCCCACTGCCTCCCGCGCAGCGGCACTGCCCATTCCGGCTCCCTCCGGCCAGCTGAACTTCCAGCAAAGCGTTGGGTCTTGTAGCTGGCACAGGAGACAAAACAGAATCACACGGAATGGCTGAGGTTGGCAGGGACCTCTAGGGATCATCCTGTCCAACCCCTGCTCCAGCAGGGACACCCGGAGCATGGGGGACAGGATGGCGTCCAGGCGGGTTGGGAGATCTCCAGAGAAGGAGCCTCCACAGCCTCTCTGGGCAGCCTGTGCCAGGGCTCGGACACCCCCACAGGAAAGTTCTTCCTCACATGGAGGTGGAACTTCTGTGTTTCAATATAGACCCATTACCCCTTGTCCTGTCACTGGCCACCGCTGAAAGGAGTTTGGCCCCATCCTCTACGTTCTCCCCTCGGGTACTTATCCATATTGATCAGAGCCCTCTCACCTTCTCCAGGCTACACAGGCGCTGCTCGCTTCGTCTTTCCTCATACAATACATGCTCCGGTCCCTGGAAATGTTAGTGAGATCCCCATAAGACTTCTGCTTTTTCAGTTTCTGAATACGCACAGCAAAATGACAGGGGATTTCACTGTTTGTGAAACCAGCATGCACGTTATGATCTTGTAACCATGGGAGTTTCTGCTCAAACCTCGTGGCTCTGCGAGGGTAACACTGGGACCCCTGCTCTGTGGCCTCCTCGCAGAGCGACTGCAGGTGAAAATCAGGTTATTTGAGGCCTTTCCCATCTGATTGACCACAGTGAAGGGCACAGTGAAATGAAGTCATTAATCTCCAAATCTCTCCATTGTGTTGCAGGTTTGTGCAAGCTGCTGTAGAAAGGAAGTAATGTTTCCATTTTTTTTCTCTATTATTCCTTCCACTTTTTATTACTTATTATAAAAAATGACTTAACCATGTGCTTTTGCTAAATGTATTTCTAAATTTCTGGTTATTTTAAGTAAGAATTAAATGCCCCCATGGCATTATCCCATGGTATATTTTGATGATTTGCACGTACCATCTCCATAACTGCAAATTAGTGAGATGCCCCTCTGAAAATCTTTTTTTTTTCATGCGTGCTGACATGAGCATCACTGAAAACAACTCCATTGCTTTTAAATTATTGGGTGGATACAAGTCTCTGGTCAGTGCTGGAGCTAAAAGGCATGTTGATTAGATTAACACCCTATAGACAAGATCCAATATATGCAGGTGGGAGGTAATGCAGCTCTATTTTTGGCCTCGCTGTGCTGTGGTTTCCATGCCATGCAATGGGGACAGGGCTGCGCTGCCACCGCGTACGTCCCCCGCCGTGATCGGCATCACAGATAGAGCCGTTGTTGACAGCGTTGCCCTAATTTCCTCGTGCGCAGCATGGCGGGACGTGTTCTTGAAGCAGCTCGCTCCTCTCCTCCTCCTCCTAGGAGACTCTGGACAGCTCAAGATCTTCCCTGGAGTCCTCCCCTCTCTCCACACGCTGCCTTATATTTGTTCTGCACCACTCGAAATCACAGAAGGGCTGGAGGTACCTGGCTTAGTCGGGGGCAGACAACACTCCCACCTGGTAAAGTGCTGTGCGTGGCTGAACGGGCACCAGACCCATCTAGTTTTTAACACGATAAATAAATAGAGGGGATGTGTGACATGCACCTGCCCTGTGCCCGGGCAGGAGGTGCAGGAGCTCCCTGTGCCACCGCACCAGGAAAACACTCCCGGTGACACCAGCGTGGAGAGGACCCGCAGTTTACAGGGACCCTTCCCTCAGCTGCTCATCTTGCGCATGTGATAATTAACACATCCGTCTCTTGGTGCTTTCTCATTCACACTGAAGCAAAATGAAGCCTCTGTTGAAAAATCCCCGGAGGACAGAGAGGCTTAAAATATTTGTAAATGCTTAAAATGAATTGCTAGATAATTCTTAATTAGTCGTCATATAAATAGTTACTGAATGTCATCAGAAACATTTAAAATACAACCCAGCACATCAGCATGACCAATGTATTAGTCATATGTCATTTATCTATGAAAAGTGGCTTTGTTAATGACATCAATGGAATATTGCTGTTGTCACCTCTGGTGTTCAGCAAGTGCCTTGCAGCTTGAATCACAATGCAAAGTGAGAGAGGACAAGAAAGTCGGTGTTTTGCTTAAGGATTTTCAAAGGACGAAATATAAAATAAAATAAAATATTAAATAATTACTGTGCAGATCAGTGCCAAAAAGGGTCATTGAAAAGGAGGAGCTAGAGGGAGGAGAGGGAGAGAAACTGGTTGGAATGAACTCTTCAGGTCTGTGAGAATGGGATCTGCTGCTGAAGTAAGTAGGAACGGAGGAGTCGCTACGAATTGAGACATCCACGGGCTGGGAGGGATTGGCAGCACACCTGATGGTGACAAATAAACCCAAAATCAAATAAACCCAAAATCAAATAAACCCTAGATGTTCAGGGTTGTGTTTAATGTAATGGTGTGACTGTGGCACGTGTCTGCTCACTGCGAGAGGAAATGCTCCTGGAGAAGCAGATGCGACATCGAGCTCCTGGGCTTCTCCTTGCCCAAGGCCTGCAGCAGCCGTGGATGAGAGAGCATCTTCCCCACTCTAGAGTGCAACTGTTTGTGTCGCACAGCGATGCATGCCACTAAAAATCATTATTTGCACTTTAGAGATCAGGCAATGTGATTTTTTTCTGTCTCGCTTTAGTTCTGAGCAGCACCGCTTACAAACGGAGGAAGTGCATTCGCTTTTTGGAGCTAAGCTTTTGGCGCCCTCAAGTGAAAAAAAATAGTTTAAGCAAGGGCTAAAATCGATGGGGAAAAGAATGCGGTCTAACAAGAACCCAGCTCCAAAGGGTGTTTTGTACAGGAAACAGGGCATCTTTCTCAGCACGGGCATCCAGTATTTTCAAATTATGAAGTCTAACTCAAATATGCTCCCAGCTACTTCAGATGCTGCGTCACCTAACCATCAGGATGAACTCAGTAACTCTGCTGCTACATTCTCTCTGGCCAGCTTGACAAGGAAGGTGCTTCTGTTTTAAAAATACTCAGATTTTTACGAAACAGAGGGAAAGAAACAAAGAGGAAGACAGAAATGTGAGTGCTTGTCAGCCCTGGGCTGCAGATCCGGGTCTGACCTTGTCACCTGTGCGTAGGTTGGGGGCCTGGAAGAGCCCACGCAGGGGACAGGCCAGGAGCAACAGGGAAAGCATCAAATACCGCCTTGTTATTCCTCATCAGGGACCCCAGGATGTGGCACGAGGTGAATGCCGCTCCGGTGTAAATACTGGTATTTCTGAGTTATTTCCATTGCGGCTGAGGAAAGCTCTCTGCTGGACAATGATCTTGTCCGCTAGGTTTTGGAAGTTACGGTATTGCCAAAGCATTTAATTTGCCTTTGAGTACTGCTGCACATCACATTTCAGTTCCTCAAATTTCTCATTTATTATGTTTGTAAAGAAAAAGCTATTCCTTTTTACCAGGTGTGCTGTTTCAGTGAGTAAACATTGCAAAAAGTTTTCTTAGGGCATTAAAAGTAACACAAAGGTAAACTGGTGAGCAAATGGGAATGGTTGTGGGTAAACCAAGCAGAAAGAAGGGGGCCCCTCGACAAACTGCATGGGATGTGTATGATCCATATGTGCTGCACTGGGACAAGGCCAAAGAATTTGCTAGGGACAAAAGGACACCTCAAATTTTTGATGCCTATTTCTAGAAACAAAATTCACAAACTTGTTCTAGGTGCCTTTTAGGTTCTTCTGTAGTGAATGTGGAAGACGGGCTCCTGGGATGGTGGCATACACAGCGCACTTATCCTCCAGGGAGGAGTGACTTTATTTTTTTCCAAATTATATTTGCACGTGCAAAGTTGTTTTACCTGGAATATGTTCCTCTTGGCATGAATGACTGGCTCTTTTGTATTAAAATAGTGATGGTTGGTGCTGTGCAAAGGGGAGACTGCTGAAAGGATGTGAGTCACAAAGCTAAACGTAGTTTGCTGGGCTATAACAGCAACAACCCGAATTTAGGACTAAACCTAACGTCAGCTGTCCCTTGTAAACTCAGGTCTAACATTAGCCCTAGCCCTAACCCTAACTATATGGTAAAATTTAAGCAGGATGTTCTCTGCTAAAATGTTTCCATGTTCTAGATCCTGGACTAGGCCCTGGGCAATGAAGGGATCACCCTACTGATCCTTAAACTAAGATCCATGTCCCTTGTTAATAACTTCGAGCAGGCAGTTCTTCTCCTCCACAAACTGATTTATTTTGCCAGACAGCTCTTATTTTATCCTGGTAGATGAAGGCTCGATCTTAGTGCAGCTTCTATAGCAAATTTAATCTCACCCTAATCAGCCATAAATTTGACTTCACTGTTAGCTCTCAGCTGGTGAGTGGTAATAATCCAAAATTCATCAGTGCCCAAAAAATAAACACTAAATTTGTCTTGCCTTCTTCTTGAATAGCTCTATGCACATCAGCTTCTATTCCTATGGAGTGTGAACCCCACCCTGTGTCCACTTTGCTTCTTCCATCAAAACTAATCCTGTCCCGCAGTAAAAATCCTCAAATCAGAGCTGAGGATTTAGCTGACAACACACGAAGAGCTTCTGCTGCCTGATTAGTTCTGCAGTCCTGCTGACAGTAATTGCGGCTTGTTTGTGTCAATAACTAAGTCAGCACCGCTCCAAAAAGGACCGGGGCCTCATTTGCCTTTAGCTCCGTCACTTCTGCACTGCTGTAATTCCACTGACGAGGCAGAATCACCCCTGACTTACGCTAATGTAAATAAAAGCACAGTCAGATGCATGGCAGCAGGAGAAAACTGCACGAGTTCTGGGCATCATTTTCTCCAGTCATTTCTCTGATTGTGAGCTTAATTTAAAAATACACACTTACATATAGGTATTATATTAAAATAGAATAAATATATAACATGCATATTTTATTATCAATTTATTAATAATATACTTATATATTCACATATATTAATGTATAAATTATTTTATATATTTATATGTAAATGTGTGTTTTAATAAATTAAAAAATAATCAGCACGAGGAAGTATAAAATATCTGCACACTAAAACAAGCATTGGATCTTTCTATGCAACAAGCAGATTCTCTGTAAAATACACTGCTGGCTTCAGAACTTCTCTGTCTTTCTCACAACGAGAGGGTCAGACTTGCTCATTCCTGCAGATTTTGATGGTGAACAAACAAATTTGTACAGGGGACAATTATACAAAGTGGTACAGGCTAGACAAATGAGCACATCCAAAGTGAAGTCAATATAATGTACCCATGGGTCTACATGGGTTGATAATNCCTCTTTTCACTGGTGGTCACTGACAGAACCAGAGGAAATGGCCACAAATTGAAGCATAAAAAGTTCCACGGGAACTTAAGGAAGAACTTCTTGACGGTGAGGGTGACAGAGCACTGGAACAGGCTGCCCAGAGAGGTTGTGGAGTCTCCTTCTCTGGAGATCTTCAAGACCCGCCTGGATGCAGCCCTGTGCCAGGTGCTGTGGGTGGCCCTGCGTGTGCAGGGGGGTTGGACTAGATGACCTCTAGAGGCCCCTTCCAACCTTAGGCATGCTATGATATGTAAATGTGTGTTTTAATAAATTAAAAAATAATCAGCACAAGGAAGTATAAAATATCTGCACACTAAAACAAGCATTGGATCTTTCTATGCAACAAGCAGATTCTCTGTAAAATACACTGCTGGCTTCAGAACTTCTCCGTCTTTCTCACAACGAGAGGGTCAGACTTGCTCATTCCTGCAGATTTTGATGGTGAACAAACAAATTTGTACAGGGGACAATTATACAAAGTGGTACAGGCTAGACAAATGAGCACATCCAAAGTGAAGTCAATATAATGTACCCATGGGTCTACATGGGTTGATAATCTGCCCCAATTCATTTAAAAGAAAATCAAAGATATACAAAAATGCATGAATTATTGAAAACATAATTATAGAATTGGAGGGAAATCAACTACCTGAATCTTTTAGCACATAGGTCAGTTGTAAGAAAGATTAAATTGCGTTTCTCTGGGCTAAATTGGACTCAGACTCACATGGCTGTAAATCCAAAGTAAATCCATTGGGTTCCAGGTAACGTATGGTAGGTCAGCAAAGATGTTTACAGTCTTATTGTTAGACAGTTCCAGGTCCACGCTTGACACGAGTTGTGGCGAGGTGTGGTTGAGATTAATGCAGCTCTGCTGCCAAAAGCTCTTGATGCGGTTAACATTAATAAGGCAAAACTATACTGTGCTGCAAAGCTGTGCACTGCTCGAGGCCAGAGGAATTACCAGCAAAGAAGTCCCAGAGTTTCATACTAGGAATACTTTGCTGCTACCACAGGAATGTGAATTTAGCAGGGAGGGGAAGAGTAGATGCCTCGTGTCCTGTGGCAGCACTGTGTCTTGGGACTGTCCTGGCAGATTTAGCAGATTCCTTGCTGCAATCCTTCACCATCGATACGGCTGCTAGAACTGCCCCACACTGCACGGACTGACACCCTCATCCTGGCAAAGCTCCTCCTGCAGAGCTGGCCTTGTGCTTAGCCAAGGGCTGTCTGTGTTCCAGGAACTTGGGGCAGGTTTATGAAATTCCACTCAAAAACTCTAGGAAAGTCTGCTTTGGATAGTGCTTGTTAGGTTGTCTTTGGATCTGATTTTTGAGATAATTAATTTTAGCACATACTAAAAGATTTTGGATATAGCTAACATAATATTTTACGGAATTATAACAAATATTTTCATGTGTGCATACTTATAATACCCTAAATGATCTTTACAACTTATTTTTTTTTCACTAGTGATGTTTCTTATTACTATTTATGTTTACTTTGGTCCATTTCATTCCTTTCCAATGTAACACTGTGCTGTTTGCTTGCTACTACTGAAGATGATGATTTAGGTTAATCCATTCTTTCCTATTAGCTTTTTAAGATTAATTTAAAATTGATTTTAATAATTCATTAAATTCAAGTAAGTTTAAAAATGTCACAGAACCATTTCCATCGCTATTAGAGATGATAAAAATCATGAAAACAAAGAACCCAAAACTGCACTTGAGCCTGAGGTACCTCACTTCACCCCTCCTATAAATGAGCATTTAACTGGGCAGCCTAAATGAGGAACCTGCACTACTTCAGCCCAGGGTTTTAGTTTGGGCACTTCAGTGAAGCCACTGCATTTACGTGGGATAAATCTGAACTCTAATAGCAAAGATTCGAGCACGTTAAAGGAGATAGAGCACCCAGTTGATGTGTCACCATATCCTGCCTGTCTGCAGGTAGGGAGAGGGATTTCTAGATTCTGTTGATAGAGAAAGAACAAAAGTTTGCTTGAGTAAAACTGGCTATGGATGGGAAAGCCTAATTGGGTACATCCCTGTGCACTTGCCCTGGGTGTAAATGAGAAGAAAACAGAAAAAAAAACCTTTCAGGAAGCGCCATAAGAATGAGCTGGCACTGGTACATTTCAGAAAGGGCTCTCAGGTGTGAGTTTTCATAAAATTCAGTCTTAGGCTATGGAGCATCCAACCAACTGTCAAGCAGCTAACTATCTTGCAGGGGAAAAAAAAGTTGGAAATATTGCTATCAAATATACAGCACCAGAGGACAGGCAGTTCCAATATGATTAAAAGTTTTTACATTTTGATAATTATAGCTGATTGCTTCAGCCAAGAGAAACCAATTGGTGTGATATGTTAAGCCCCACTGCAGAAATTTGAACTCCAGGATATCAATTTAATGCTGCTGGCCTGGAAATAAACTGTCCTGCGTTCACTGCTTCTCATATTAACCTTTCCCTCCTCGCATGAAGTCATGGCTGTCAGCACCACTTACTGCCAATTGATAGTCAAGAAATGGTATCTTTGCACTTGGGGTGAGCTGAACAGGCGGCAGCACCTCTAGTTATTGTAATCAAAGCATATTTTGAGTTTCTCATAAAGCCTCTGACTAGAGGCATTAAACACAGATGCTCTGAGCAAGTCCTCAAGCCCAGAGGACCAGCCTACAGGCTAAAAACTGGCACCAGCCTTTTGTTAAGTTTTATGGGTTTCTGTACACACACTTTTACCATTCCCAAGGCCCATCCGCATCTTGGAGTGATTCACAGAAAACATCGTAGTAGATTTTATTTTTCTAGCTTGTGGTGCTGTGTTATGATACTATGTTTTGCTTTCTTTTGTTTTGTTTTCCCCTGGATATTACATTCTGTATCATCCTCTAAGATTTCTCAGTTTGGGGATATCAGCATGTTGCTGAGTGGGCTGCACATGTGAGGAAGAAGATGAGGACTTTCCAGCTCCTGCCTCATGTAACAGGACAGATACCATCAGCAAGGCATCCCGCTCCCTTTTTCCCCCAGACTTGTATGTTGACTGGTGTCATTGCTGCTGTTAACCTTAACTGGGCTCTAACCTGCCTCTCATCCTGTCCAAAAGCTGCAGCGCACAGTAAAATACATTTCAAGAATGCACAAAGCTCTCTCACCAGCATTTTAAGAGGGGAAATAAAGATTCACTCAGTATTCCAGATCTCCTGGGTAGTGAGGGCATCGGTGATGGCAAGGAGGCGGGTTAGCTTAGCTGAATAGCTAAATGTTTATAGTGTGATCATACCAAAATCAACAGCAGGGGTTAAGCCTAACCAAGAGGAAAAAGTACATTTTTGTAAAAAGTGGTTAGCGATTAGAACCATCTGCCTCTTTGCATGGGACTCTCTGTTGATGAGGGAAGAGAGGAGGCTCCTCCATGGACAACTTCTTCAGGAGCTGCTGTTAGAGCACTAGAGATCTGCCCGCACTGCCCTGACACTGCGTCTCGCATATGTGCATTTCTCGGGGGGCTGAATGATCTTGTCTGTTTGGAACAACCCTGTGGTCAGCTGGGGCAATGTGCACATCCACCTAACCAGTCTGAGTCAGGAGTCTGGTTTCTTTTGCCTCAAATCCCACAATAACACGGGAAGGAGATGTGAGACCATCCTAGATGCTAGCAGAGGTCTGCAAGGACTTGTCTATACATTATCTAGCAATAAAGGATGAAGTTCTCCAGAAACTTCTGAGTATAAAGGGCCCCTTCCGTAAGAATGGAAATAAGCAGAATATTCCTTAGCTATGAATAAGAATCAATGCCCCCTTCTCCTTTTTCCGAATAAATATCCCTTAATGTTTATTCAGTAGGGCTGCTCAGCTCTTTTGTCTACACTAATAACCACAAATTTTACCTTGTTCTGATGAATGAGTAGCTTTTCAAGAGAGAGGGCTCTTTGCCTTATCACTACTCAGAAGCAAAAATGAGTGACATTCTCCTTCACATTCCCAGCAAGACGTTTCCAGCTGAGCATGAGGAGGGGTTCACTTGCATCAGCCAAATGTTCCCTTCTGATCTGGCCCCAAGGCAGGGCCATCATGTTCTCCGTGGCATGTTCGTACCCACACTGAGACTACAGACTTCAGCACTGAAAGGAACTGACTCTCGAGTCCAAGCACAGTCAGTTTTTCTTTCAACTTTTGAGCTCTCAATGTCAGTACTCGACTCTGTGATAGGTGATTCTGTTCACTCCTTTTTGTGTATTATTTCTCCCTCTGTCCCTTCCTCACAGGCACAAATTGTTAGGGAGACCTATTAGACCTTTTCTTATCTAGGATGTGCTAAACTAAACCAGTCAGGAAAAAAATGAAATAGTCCCCTTTTTGTCATTTTTTTTCTTTTTCTTTTTGTCAGTAACGAGGCTCTGAGGTTTATCCTGCATTTCTTGCTCCTCAGAACAGAGCAAATCAAATTAGATGTAGCCTGGTCAGCGAGCTAGTGAATGAGGTGCCCGGTGGAGACGATCCGAAAGGCTGCGGCTGAGCAGAGCCTCGGCGGTTCTGGGGCAGGAATCAGAGGAGGCAGCTGAGTCAGGAGATGCAGAGCCCAACTCCTTGCAGAGCCGCGCTGAGTCAGCACTGACCCGGACAGCCCATTTCCCAGGCTCTGCCTTTGGGAACAATGTTTTGAAAAGTCCAGTTAAACCCCATCCTACCACCTTTATGTCGGTCTTTAATGCCAATGAATTCAACCACCTGGTATGTAAACTGTCCTGATACCCAAAGTGGTTTACTTGGAAATCGCCTATTTCAATAACCCTAGACATACAAAGGCATACAAAGAGGGTCTAAAATCATGCAGTGCTTTCTAACCCAAAGCACATTATCAAATATCTCCTGGATACCCCTTACAGTATAACCAGCCATGTAATGAATTTAAACAGCACCTACAGATCTGCAGACATATTCTGTAATATAAATAGCAAATATAGAAAATGATTACATAGTTGTTTTTATTTAAAAATAATAGCAGACTATTTTTAGTAGTATGCTAGTAGTTCTGCTGAGAAGACACCAGGAAAAAGTAGTCTTTTTCAGCATTCTGAAATAAGATGTGTTTTTCTAAATGTTTCAGCAGCAGAAGCAGCAGGATGTGTTAGGTGGTTCCATGTACTGTGCACTGAGTTACACCCTGATAAACTGTGATCTTATGATGAACTATGAGATCACACACCACAACCACACTTGAACTGTTGACCTCCAAGAGAAATTGAAAGTCTTCAGAGAGTAACAAACCTTAAAAATGTTTTTATAAAGGTATTTCCCCCAGTCTTTTTCCTTCCTTGTTAGTAACGTTTGATTTCCCCTTCTTCTAACTCAGATTTTTCTCTGGAAGGGGAATCCTCAACTCTCTGTGAGCAAGTCCACATAAACCTCCAGGCAGCAGTGGTGATCACATAGCACTGCCTAATTTCTCCGTGAAGTAACACTTAACTAATGCTTTACATAGATGTTTGCGCTCAGAGCTTTTTAGTTCTTGTTTTAGGAAAAAACTTCCAGATCTTGACAACATGGCATTCAAAATCCACTAATGGCATTTTAAAGGATAAGAGTATGAGTCTTACTGATTGGAAAAAAAAAAAGGAATAAGGTGGCAATCCAGAATATGTAGTGTGCCCTCGTAGTCTCAGTCCGGCAGCGTTTTCCTGGTTTGGTTATGGGTACTGTGCAGTGACCCACTGCGGCGGGGCCGCTCCAGGGCCACCTCCACGCGCTGCGGCGGCTACAAACCCTCCGGCAGGTGCTCTGGGCGCGCAGGCCTTCCTGCTGGCTGAGCCAAAGCCACCTGGAGGGGCAGTGGCCGGGCGCAGGTTCGGAGGGATGCCGGATTTCCCGGCAGCTCGTCGTCCTTCTCCAATCCATGACATTGCCACGGCCCCTCAAGCGCACGGTTCCTCACAGGCTCCACGTCAGGCTCCGTCTTGGGGAAAACTAGTGGTGACTGTGCAAGAGCCGAGACCCCGTATCAGAGGTGTCCTAACACGAAGCGGATTTTATTAATGTGTCCTCCTTTTTGGTACGTCAATCAGCGTCAATAATTGCAGTGGTACCAGTAATTCTTTATTACACAGAAGCTGCTCCCCCAGACCCAGCCGTCCCACTTCCATCAGGATTTCACAGCGCGGGGCATTGGGAACGCGGCAGCTCCTAATCTCGGCCCGGCGAGGCGGGCCCGAGCGCTGCTGCTGCTGCTGCCCCGTCCCGTTCCCCGTCCNCCTAATCTCGGCCCGGCGAGGGGGGCCCAAGCGCTGCTGCTGCTGCTGCCCCGCCCCGTCCCCGCCCCGTCCCCGTCCCCGTCCCCGTCCCGTCCCGTCCCGCTCCCGCTCCCGCTCCGGCCGCCTCAGCGGCGCCGCCCGCGCGCGCCTCCGCGCGGGTCAGAGGTCACGCGGCGCGGGCGGGGGATGCCCGTGTCACGTGACGGCGCCAATATGGCGGCGCCGTGTCGCGGGCGCCGCGGCTGAGGGAGCGGCGTCTCCTGCGCGTCACGGGCCGGGCCGGGCCGGGCCTGCGAGCGCGGCGGCCTCCGCCATGCAGCCCCCGGCCCGCGAGCAGGACACGCGCACCAAGAGCATGTTCGTGTCGCGGGCGCTCGAGAAGATCCTGGCCGAGAAGGAGGCGAAGCGGCCGCCGCACGGGCAGCTGCGCAGGGCCTGCCAGGTGGCGCTGGGTGAGTGCGCGGGGCCCGCGGGCGCGGCGCCTCGCTGGGTTATTCCGTTTCGAAGTCGGCAGCGCTGGCCGGGCCGTCGCGCGGGTGCGCCCGGCGGATCTGCCTCTGCTCTCGCGCTTCCTGCTCTCCTTCTCGCACGTCTCTGCCTGCCTCATCCCAAGGAAGCAGCAGGAAGCCTCCTGGGCGCTCACGGGAACAGGAGCCTGTGCTCCCGCTGTGTGAAATTCCAAGGGTGGAAAGAGGGGCCTCTTGGAGCGTTACCGGTGCTCGTCTTTCTGTTTAACTATCATCTGGATTTGGGAGGTCCGCATACGATAACCCCTATTGGTGCTTTTTGGATTGTAACCGTTCCGTCTCCGCATGTTTTAAGGCACAATAAAGTCGAGGTTCTTTGATACTGGTCATAGAAATGATCTTTTTTTTTTTTTTTCCTAATCTTGCTCACAAAAATAAGCATGTTATTTCCCGTACTAAAGCCGAGGTCAGCGTGAAGAGATAACCTTGTGTTGCCCAACTGTCCCGCTCAGGTAGGGCCCTGGTTCCCGCGCCAGAGCAGTTCAGCTGTATCTGGTGAAGGTTGTTGCATCATTTCAAGCAGTTGGCCTCGGTGCGCTGCCTTTGAGCTGCTGTGTGACTTTCAAAGTCACCCTTTCGTGTAGGTCAGGCTCCTTTCTGTCAACTGAAGAACCACAGTTTTCTTTACCTAAGTTAATTATGCCTATACTTTAAGTTAAATAAACCTGACGCTTACTTCATTCAGCTAACAGTTTTTAAGGAAATCAAGGCTCTGCTATAGTAGATATGTCAAGGAACGTGGGAAGAACTTCTTTTGCGGCCTGAGGAAGTCAGGCTGAACTTCTTGGTGTGGTACAAGAAAGAAGCTTCCAAGTTTTTAGTAATAATAAAGCTCAGTTAGCCTTTAATAATGAACTGTGAGTAAAAATAAGTCACTTTGAGAGAAATGTAAAGTTGATTTTATGTACCTGGGATTTGCTGTACTGTTGTATTTATGCAGTGGGCTCTTTAATGGAGCCTCGAGGTACAAAACTGCTTTTAAAGCAGTCAGCAAAGGCGTGGGCCATGCGTAAGTGGGATGTCTGGCTCCGTGGCGGAAGGCTGTGGTCCATCCTTTATTTTAAATACAGAGGAGCTGGTGTGTTTTACAGACAGATGAGCCAAACTAACCTGCAGCTATTTCTGTTTCCTGCAGTAGTGTTACCGCAGCAGTGTTCTTGTTAATTATGCATACCTTAAAATTATTGTTTGGCTGCTGGATACTTTGCTTCATTTTATGCCAAAATATTCACCTGTAGTAATGACAGCTCAGTGATATTGGGAAAAGTTTAGCTGTAGAAGTATTCAGTGATCAAAACTGAACTTATTCCTTGTGAGATTGATGAATATATTTCTAATTGTGGGGGTGATGCTCTTAATTAAAATAAGCAATATGTGTTAAAGAAAATGTTAGTCAAACACTGAGA
This sequence comes from Crypturellus undulatus, assembly GCA_013389825.1. Lineage (NCBI taxonomy): Eukaryota > Metazoa > Chordata > Aves > Tinamiformes > Tinamidae > Crypturellus > Crypturellus undulatus. The sequence goes on along the minus strand of VWPW01018861.1, from coordinate 98,443 downwards.
CTACTTACATGAGTTACTGCTGAAAATTATTGTCATTGGGAGGGTGAAAGAAAAGTAGTGCTTATTCATTCCTGGAACTGTGCAGGGGTTCTTAGCTCATACTGGTGGCCCAAACAACGTTAGGGATCTGTCGTTGGAGAGGGATTTGGTAACAAAAACAGTTTCTGTGTGTTTCTGCTCTTCCCCCTCTCCTTCCCCCTTTGAAATATTCAGTGTTAATGTTGAGTAAGCAGAGCTTGAATGGATTCCTTCATTCAGTCTCTTGCTTCATCGGTAGGTGTAATAGTTGTATCCTGAATTCTTAGTACCGCTAAATCCCAGGAGAGACTGAGAGAAATGAAGTTTTTCAGCAGAGAAGCTGTTCTGCCCTGCTATAGCAAACTGTGATTTTTAGAGAAACCGATTTTCAACAGACAGACAGCATATTGTATATAAATAGATAACTAATAAGCATTTACGTGAAGCTCTAGATGCCTGTGGTTCTTATTAAATACCCTGGTAGAGTCTCCACCATGAAGAACACAGACGATGTCCACGGTTCATGTTGGTGCAATGCCGCTATGCACCTCGCTCTCATAGGACTGTTTGGTCCTCTCCTCCTAGGACTTTCTGGTGACATGCAGTGCAACCAGCCTGGCTGTGTCACCTTCTTTGCCTAGGAACCTTCAAGTATATCTATCTGTGAGCTTTGTAAACAGCGTAAATTGTTTAACTTACTTGTTAATTAACGAAAACATCTTTTAAGCCTTGTGTTTGGTCTGGGTATCTGTATGGCTGCTTAAGAAGTGTCTTGATGCAAATGACAAGTCTAGAAACACCTTGTTTTTCTTAGGCTAGTTAAACCTCTTGACTAGCATGTTTTGAGAATGCTGGGGCTGAGAGGAGAAAGTAACAGCTGCACCGTAGCAGCTTCCACTGAAGACTTTTTTTTTTTTTTTTGGTAGCTCAATAGAATCAATAAATGGAAATGACTCTCTTGATAAGTTTAAGGTAGCTGGGAATCAGGCAGTGCGAGGGGGAGGCGCTCCTGCTGCCTCTTGTGTTTGCACTGGCAGGGAGCTCCGTGCTCTGGGCGGCTTGGACAGACTGGCGCTGCTCGTGCCCTCGTGCGCACCGGCTCCGTGCCCCATTCCGCACGGAGACCAGCCTGTTCCTACTGAGGGCAGCCTGACTGTTAACATAGGATGCACCTAATGGCAGAAAGGCAGTTTGTTGTCCTTTGTTTTAGTATATAGTTCGGTATACTAGTATATAGTTTTAAGTGCAAACAAACCTACGCGGTGCATCTCGCATAGAGCAGTGTCTCCTCTCGGTGTGCAGAGCGTGCAGCCCGTGCTCGCCTCTGCCTGCGCCTCCTGTCCCTGGCACAGGAGCGAACGCCAGTGCCACCAGTGTGGAGCGAGGGGCTGGTGCCATGCTGGGGTACCTGGATGCTGACTCAAATTCTGCTGCATTCTCCAGCTGTGGAGGGGCCTTGGACTGAGCCCCTTTCCTCATTCCTGCGCCTGGAACAGAGGAGTGACAGTGGCAGCAGGTTTATGGCTGATTCTGCTTGGTGCTTGGCATGGTAAGAGGGACTTCAGTTAGGCAACAACTTCTGTTTTGCTCACTTTTGGTGGTCAGACCACCAAAGAGCGCTTCAGATGAGATTTCCAAATTATTTTGATGCAATCAGTCGCAGAGACATGCCTGTGACTTGGTTTTGCCCCATTGTTCTTTTCTCCAATGTTATTTTCTGAAATAATGCATTGTGATGCAGACCTTTTCATACTGTTTTGGAAAATGCTTTATATGATATGTTGTGGGGAATTTGATCAGACCTTTATAGGATTTTATTTTTATTAAACTTTCAGAGCGCATCTGCAAGTGAAGTTTTAGCTGTTGTAATATGGGAATCTATTTTTTTTTTCTATACAGTGTCTTATGCAACTATTGGAAAAGGTATCATTACAATATGAGGGAACATGAGAAAGGTCTGATTGTGTCTGTTTATGGCTAAAATCTTCATGAAGTTTGCATCTCAAACTTTTTATTTTTTCTTTTATCTTCACTGCTTTGTTGGCAGATGTCTTTGTGTACCAGGGTCACCAGACCAGTTAATACTAGACAGGTTTCATTTCTACTGAGAGATGGTGAAAATTAGGGGCATCTGCAGCCCAGGAAGTGCAGCTGCTGAGGAGGAGTGGGAGCTGGAGAGATGTGGGGCAAAGACTATTAACACCTTCCTGCTTCTTGTACTTTGGAGATACCTGTGAGAATTCAAAAGGTCTAGTCTGGCTTGACCAAAGCAGTGTCAAAATATTTTTTTCCCGAACTACACAAATGGTCTAATGCAAGGACAACCACTTAACTATAACTCAGGCATAGTTAGTCTAGTGCAGAGGTTGTTGCATTCCTGCAGTGATTTAAAATGCTGTAAACCCTGGTTCTACAGGATATCTGAAATATCAGCAGTAACTATATTATTGCTGAGCAGCCTGGCATCCTGCAGGTCTTGGAGTAGTGACAATAGCTAAAATATGTCTTCCTTTGCCAAGTCCCAGAGGCAGCACTAAGCATTCTGAACACTGAAAGTGTGTCCAGAAAGCTCCATGTTAGGGCAGGTCCCATCTGCACTAGCAATGCCCCATTGGCGTGGGGCAATCTCCACTGCAGTGGATACTGCAATGAGGAAGACAATGATTCCAGATGTGGTTCTATGTTAAGATTTGCCCTGTCTATTTGCCACCCGGATTCCTGATTATTTCTTAACCAGCCATCAAAATCAGCCTGTGGCCTCTAATCTGTTGACTCTCCTGATCAGCCGAGCTCTGAAATAGCAGCTTATCACAAAACTGGCTTGTACCTGAACCAAAACTGCTAAATTAATTCTAGCTGCGCGCTGCCAGGCATGGGCTGCTGTTTTGTACTGTTACTCATTGCCTTGCAGCTGACTTGTGTAAGACTGGGAAGTGAAAATGGTCTCATTTTGTAAACCTGTTACGTGAGGAACTGCTCCATGTATTCGTTACTTGAGACGTTAAGAAAAGCCAGTTGTAATATTTGTCATTCTGCTGCTCCAGTTGGGTTGAGGAGGCCAATGGAGGCCGTTGGTGGGTTGTGTGCGGGGAGGGGGAGCACTCAGGGGTTTCCCTTCAGTGTTTCCCAAGTCCTCAGTGGCTTTTGTAGCACTGTGTTCTCCTTTGGGGTTGGACTTCTGGAAAAGCTGGTGATCCTGGGCTCCTCATAGTAGTGCTCTGTGGTTATACCCAGCAGAAGTAAGTGGAAGTGTGTGCTTGCACCCGGGCGGCAGTCAGTCTTCTCTTGGTGCAGGGTTTGAGTCTCCTGAGGCAGGAGATTGGGAAGTCTGAGCTACACAGCAGCTTCACACCACAAGTGCTGCTCTAATTCCTCTGCAAATTTGACAGGGGGCAGGGAAATCTGTAAATGGTCCTAGCAAGAAATAAATACACTAGTAGTTTCTCCTTTTATTTATTTTATTTATTTATTCTTTTGGCTGTAGCTGGGCATGTAATATAAGAAATCCCAAGAACGTGGATGTGAGCAGCACTGCAGAGTTGCTGGGCTGATGGGTCCTGTGCAGCCCCAGGCTCTGGGGTGTTTGAACTTTGAATCCTCAGGACCGAGATAGTTGCTGCTGCTTTTTGTCTTGTTCATACTACACAAGAGGGCTTTTTTTTTTTTTTTTAAAGTTGATACATAACTTTATACAGTTTCTACCACAGATACCGCAAGAATGGGGAGCAGGGAGCACCCAGACGCACAAACTGGTGTCTGTGCTGGGGTCAGTGTGGCTGGGGTCGTGAGCTGAGAAGTGGCAAGGGACAGGCATAAACTGGCAGGCCTGTAGCTTTCTGTAACAGACATAATAAATAGGTTATTTTGGGCTTACTCTGCTTTTATGATTGAGTTGAAAATGGAGAAGGCTTTTGAGCAGAGCCATGACATGCTGTGGGTCTGTAACTGCCTGAATTTTGCTGCTTACATTAGTTGCATGCAGGGAGGGTGGTGTTGCCTTGGTTCTTGTCACATCGCTCCTGGCTAAGGATGCCCTGTGGCTTCTCTTCCCACTACTGGGCATGTTGGTCTGTAGTGCCCATCTGCAGGCAGCTGTCCGGGATCTCTGCACGTGTTGCTGTGCGCAATAGAAACTACCAAGGGACAAGTTAAGTTTCTGAAAACCTCTCCCAAAGTGAAACTTTCAAAAGCTGGGAGAGAAAAACACCCTCTTGGCAGATGACAGTGCACATTTAAGATGTCTGATCTCTGAGTGGGAGGTTGTTTATTCAGCTGATGTCACGTTGTAAAGTTTACCATGAGCAGGCTGACAGGCGTTGCAACAGCAATATCTGATGCTTTGAATAAGGTGGTTTGTGCAGATGCTTAAAGATTTCTTCAAACTAGAGCTCTCTGAATGTAAACTTCCTCTTGAATGAAAACTGTATTTCTAAAGGTACCTTAAGAATATTCCTTAAGAATATTTAAGGAAAAAATAGAAGTCGATGGGCCTTTCAGCAAATGGGAGAGTTATGCTTGATCTCTGATTTAGGAAGTTAAAGAAGTTACAGGAAAGGAATGACAAATATTACAGTGCAAAGCTTTTGGTTAGAAACAGCTTTGCTTTATTATATTTTTCATGTTTGTGTTATGTTGGGTGTCAATATCTTCAATTCTTTTCTTTCTTCCAGATGAAATAAAAACAGAGCTGGAAAAGCAAAGGTAAGTTATTAATTACTGTGAACTCTGCCACTCAATGGCAAGTTAGCTAATGTGATAATGGAAATGTGAGTGTGTGCAAGTTATGGCAGGGAGTCTGTGGATACTGAGCGACACCCTCCCTGCCAAAGTGCAGGGCATAGCCCTTGTGTCCCAGTTACCCAATGTTTGTGACTCTATGCGCTTGAGCCATAACTGCCACTGCATTTCATTATGGAAATGATTTTTTTTCTTTACACTTTTTACACTTTTTTTTTTTTTTTTTTTTTACACGTTGTAGCACTGTGTTATGATTTAGAGTCCCAAATTCTGTGTCTCTGTTTAATGTTGTTCACACAAACCTGTTTTAGGTAAGCTTATCTTTAGGATGTATAGGAGTTCCCCTGTGTTTCAGGCAGTGCGATGATGGATGTAGTGGGGGAAGAGGCAATCTGAAATATGAAGGTCAGGTGCTATATAAGAAGATGTAAAGCTGTTCTTGTATGATTTTGAAGAAAGAACAACTTTCTTTCAAAAGTATGCCTAAAAGGAATTTGCATTAAACTTGTGTGCTGCTATATACCATCTGTGTGTGTTTAATTTGAAAATGGAAGCGGTGCAGTTTGTGTTGTGTATAGGAGAATAAATAACTCTTCTCCCCTGCCTAGAGAAGGCACTGCGGCTCCACCCAAAGCAAACTTCATTGAAGCAGATAAGTATTTCCTTCCGTTCGAGCTGGCCTGCCAGTCAAAGTCTCCACGCATTGTCAGTACTTCCTTGGATTGCTTACAGGTGAGTGTTCTGCTCAAACTTGGACAGACTGAAAAGAGTAAATGGGCAGTTACAGAAGTACTGTGTGATCTTGGCATTACTTGGGCAGAGTCTCTCTGCAGTCAGGTACAAAGACAGGTAATAAATAATGGTCCGATTGCAGTAGAAAGAAATCATGTGGACGGCAAAAGTGTATCTCTTGATCCTTTTTGTCTATATGTGTGAACAGTCCAAGTAGGTGCTAGCTAGATTAGTGATGACATTTAGTCTTTGTTATAAATGGCTAAGTAGACAATCTAAACCCCTCTCTTCATGCTGTGCTTGCCAGCATTTTACTTAATAGTGTATGACTGTCTCACCAATATTCTTCCTACCTAGAAACTCATTGCATATGGACACATCACTGGCAATGCTCCAGATAGTGGAGCTCCTGGAAAACGACTGATTGACCGAATAGTCGAAACAATTTGCAATTGCTTTCAGGGTCCTCAAACAGACGAAGGAGTACAGTTGCAAATAATTAAGGTATTTGGTGCATTTTAAGTGTGTGGTTGTGTGTGTGTGTGTCTCTTTTGTGAGTGATTTTGTAGCTGAAACATTTGCATGTGAAGTGCTCCTTAGGACCCAGTTTCTCCATCTCCTACAGTTAGATGTGTCGTTGAATTTAGCGAGGCTTTCACAGTGTCTGAGTAGGTTTGTGAAATGTATTTTCTCCTGCTGATACAGAGCATGTATAGCTTAAACTCTTGTCCTTCAGTCTGGGCTGAACCATGGTCAGGTAGCATTACGTTGCAAAAACAGGACAGCTTGATGGTAGTACTGTTCATCTCCTAGGCTGGTGATGTCTGTGTTCATGAGGCTGATGAGATGCTGTCAGGCATATATAATATTTCCACAGAACTTCAACTGAAGGCATTGTTCGGAGGCTACTTTCCTCATAGGAAAACTAGATGTGATATATTCCTTTTCTTTAATGACTCATAAGAGAATACTAATCTATGGAAGTTTTGTTATAATTTCTGATCTGAATAGTGCTTTTGAAGAAGTAGAAGTTTCTTATAATTTTTTTTATAAAGAAATGTATGTGTTCCATAACAAAGTCACAGCTTATCATGGAAGACCTAAATGATAAATATTGCTGCTTGCTTAATTTCAATCCTACTGTTTTGTGTACTCTTTCAGGCTCTCCTCACTGCAGTAACATCTCCATATATTGAGATTCATGAAGGAACGATTCTGCAGACTGTTAGAACCTGTTACAACATCTATTTGGCCAGTAAAAATCTCATTAATCAGACAACTGCCAAAGCTACCCTTACCCAGATGCTAAATGTCATTTTTACACGGATGGAAAATCAAGCTGTATGTAGCTGTTACTTTTGCTCATTTCAAATATTTAAGCTTGAAAAATGAACAGAATATTTTTATGTATTGTATTTCATTGTAGCTGAGTACCTGTTGATTTGTTATGTAAAAGAATATGCCAGATCCTGCAGTGAAGCTTATTGAACCCTATGGGCAGATTTAAAATGAAGTGTGGGGCTTATGGCTGATAACAAGGTTTGGTGCTGTAGTCTCTGACAAGCAGCTGCATATAAATAAACGAGGGGATACTTTTAAGATAAACTTGTTTCCAGAGTAGCTAAATTAGAAGCAAATCTTTCTAATCAGAATGGCTAAATGAAATATTCGCATTATCTCTTTCTTGTTAGCATTTGAATTCAAAAAGGAACATCAGTCACCATAGACATTTGTTCCTCTTATGTTTTCTGCTCCAGGTTAACTTTATTTATTTATTTATTTAAGATACAAGAAGCCAGGGAAGTGGAAAAAACAAATCAACAGAAATCGCAGTCTCCTGCAATTCAAATCGTGACAAGGTCTCCAAAGATGGGTCACTTAAAGCACAGCTATCAGGAGAGCAAACCCACTGTTCCTGTAAGCATGGAGTTAACTAACGGTGAGCCTGAGCAGACAGAAAATGGAGACGTGAAGTCAGAGCAACATCAAATTCCTTCAGCATCAGGTGAAAAAGAATATATTGTGCTGGTTGTCTTCAGTTACAATGCATCTACTGGAAAATGTTCTTTTCTATTATTTAGAGGAGGAGCAATAGGGATTATTGTGGCCCAAATCACATTCACATCTTTGTGTTAGTTTGGAGTGCTTTGGGGTAACTGAAGTCCTGTTTTAACCATTCACCTCCATAACCCTTCTGTCTTCCTAAACAAAGCTATCTCTTTATGTGTTTCATCAGAGGAAACAACTGATGGAGGAAAAGAAGTGGTGAAAGACATCTTGGAAGATGTTGTCAAATCAGCTGTGAAAGGTAGTGAAATCTTCTGAAATGAAATAGATGTGTGTGTAATGTCTGACACATACTCCTGTGACTATAAAAGCGAATAACTTATTTTTCATTACTAAGCATCCTGTCAAGAATGCTTTCTAAGGCAGTAAGAAAAGACTTTTATGGCCTCACAGGAGTACTTCCTTTGGTAGCTGAGAAATTCCCTCTGATTTACTAGTGCTGCCTGTCTGCCCCAGCCAATGGTAGAGCTTCACAAATATCACACTTTTTTTTTTTAAAGCGACTCAACAGATTAATTATTTTTCTTTTTTTCTACTTCAGTGGCTGAAGAAAAGCATGTAATAGAAACAGTCAAGGCTCTACCTGCATTAGAGACTTCAGATGTTGCTCTTTCTGGTTCTAGTAATGAAAATGTGCAAACAAATGGGATTCCAGATGACAGACAATCAGTTTCCTCCACTGATAATTTGGTAAATCACTTCACTGGATCTTTATGTATAGGGACTTAGAAATCTGTTATTATGCCAACTAATTTTATTGGGAAATTGGAGGGAGGAAACAGAGGCGTTTAATACATAAGTCCTGCTCAGGTTTGGAAAGAAGCAGCAAATTCAGATCAAGTACATGTTGAAACTAGCTGTTTTAAAGTATTTACCCACTTTGGGGTGGGAGGGGAGAATCAGTCAGCACTACGAAAAGATCTGAATCTCTTGTGTTCCTGTTTAGGTTTGGTTTAAATTTTGGCAAGTGTATGTAATCTGTGGCTGATTCTTTGAGGAGCTGTGGAATCTTCCCAGTTGCTCTCTTCCTTTGCCTTACTGAGGTCTTAATATTTTGATTCCTGTTTGCTAGGAAAGTGATGTACCTGGACATCAAGTTGCTGCCAGATTTTCCCATGTTCTCCAAAAGGATGCCTTCCTTGTGTTCAGGTCCCTGTGCAAACTCTCCATGAAACCGCTTGGTGACGGACCACCAGATCCCAAGTAATAATATTAGATTTGTTCTTTGTCATCTCCAGGTAGCTTTTAGAGTCAGAGGAGACACAGTTATGCAGCTGATTTTTACAGAAGGGGATTTTGGAATCCCCCTGTTCCTGTCAGGCTGGTTATTCTGCTTCTCAGTAGCTAGTAGCATCTGTTATTCTAGTCCAAACTGATAATCATCCTGGATATCTCCAAATTAAGATGGTCCAGCATTACGTGCAGGCTGAATGTGTCTCTGAAATGGTTAAAAAGAGCAATTCTATTTTTTAATATGGAAGAAATACTATAGTATTTAGGCTGAATACAAGTATGTATATTCAGAAGTGCAGTGAAAATCTTTATGGTGAATTTCTTGTAGATCCCATGAACTGCGTTCTAAGATAGTCTCTCTCCAGCTGCTTCTCTCCGTATTGCAAAATGCTGGTCCAGTTTTCAGGACACATGAAATGTTCATCAATGCGATCAAGCAATATCTTTGTGTGGCATTATCTAAAAATGGAGTCTCTTCTGTTCCTGATGTATTTGAGCTCTCTCTGGCCATCTTTCTCACGCTGCTGTCAAATTTTAAGACCCACTTAAAAATGCAGATTGAGGTAAGGGGTTTTTATCTGTGATTCTTATGATCCTCTAGTACCTAAATTGAAATACTGAAATGATACAAAGCCTGTAGCTTAAGATACTGTAGCTTAAGAAATAATGGCTTATGTTTGCTTGCTAAGTAAGCTGTTGTACTGTGTCTTTAAATTTCAATATGTGAGATAGAATTTCTTGAATACTACTCAAGAAATTACTGAATAGAAATTACTCTGTGCATTTAACATAATGTTAAAAGTTCTTAGGAAGCTTTAGACTTTACTTCAGGTCATTTACCTCATTTATTTTTCAGGTGTTCTTCAAAGAAATATTCCTAAATATTCTAGAGACATCTTCAAGCTCTTTCGAACACAAATGGATGGTGATTCAGACTTTAACTAGAATTTGTGCAGGTATTTTCATGGTTATAAAAGGTGACTTTTTTCTCTGGAAACTGAAGAAAGTTCTTTGAGACATGCCATATTTAAATGTGTGTGAGGGGGAGAAGAATCTGTTCTTAAATTAAATACCTAGATTCACCCCCGCTGCTTGCTCCAACTGGGTATTTTCCTTTTAGAAGATACTATTTCTTTGAAATTTTAATACTCTTTTTCTTATTTTCAAGATGCCCAATGCGTGGTGGATATTTATGTTAACTATGACTGTGATTTAAACGCTGCTAATATATTTGAACGCCTTGTAAATGACCTGTCTAAAATCGCACAGGGACGAAGTGGTCACGAGTTGGGAATGACACCTTTGCAAGTAAGAATAACAGTTTTGTGGATAATGTTCTGTTTTTCATAAATAGCAGTGTGTCACCATGTTTGGCACTTCCAGGAATTCATGTTATGTGCAACTTCCTCGTATTACTTTTAATTAGTTAACTGTGTTAGATTAGTTGTAATTGGTAGTTAACCATTATTTATTTGATTTTTTTTTTTTTCCTGTATCTATGTTGTGGCACTAGACTTGTTCTGAACTCTTCTTTGCTGGCTTGCAAAGGCAGAGGAAAATTAACTGAGCCTCCCTTTGCTCTAGTCTGATGTTTCTCCTTCTGAGGCTTATGTCCCAGCACTATGTTCCTCTTGTTCATGTTTTGAACAGACAGGCCTTTTCTGCTTGTGCTTTCCTGGCCCTGGCAGTAGCAGTGGAGTTTAGGTGTCGCATTCAGCAGGAGCAGGTTTTTCCGACACTGACCTTGTCCTACAGCCCTGTTTCTTCCAGCCAAGCACAGATGTGTTTCAGTGCTGGGAAGTGAGAACTCGTTGATAGCCTTGTTAGAACTGAGCACAGCTCACTCCTTCGGTCAGAACTACATAAATGCTTGCTTTGTTTTCCTATATTTCTTGACCAGTTAATGCAATAGATGATCTTTATTTCAGTGTTTGAATAGAATTGGTTACTAGGTGACTAAGGAACTGAGTTTTGCTTATGGAGAAATTTGACTCTAGAAACCTTGCTAGATTGTTCAAAATAATTCATACTACAAAAGGATTGAAGTTGCATTTGGGGCATGTTAGTCACCCCTTGGTTGCAGTCATCAGCTGTCAATAGGTCATCATTCTAAAGCAGCTGGAATGTGTCCTGATGTCAGTCGAAACTATTTTATGCAGCATAATAGAGATGCTCCTTCCCCAAAAGCTATGGTTCATTTTAGCCTAGTCGTATTCAACCTAACTAGCCAAAGAGGAGGAATTTTATGCAATCATTCAATCTCCTTCTAATCAGTAAAATTAAGGTTTAAATGATGTGACAGAAAGCTTCCTGAAAACTTTATTTAGATGTCTTTTTACCAAAAGGGAGAGAGAGCAAGGTAGCATACCTTTTATTTTGTCACTGAATATTGCAATTTACCTGTATAATAAAGCAGAGGGCATTGTTTTTCTTCAGGAACTAAGCCTGAGGAAAAAAGGACTTGAATGTTTGGTTTCTATTTTAAAATGTATGGTAGAATGGAGCAAAGACCTTTACGTGAACCCCAATCATCAAACTACCTTAGGTAAGATTGCTTCTCTATGCAAGATTAAATTAGTAAGTTGGTCCCTGTGTATATCTCGTCTTTAGAAAGTGGGTTTTTCTGTGAAGGTTTGCTTATACAAATGAAATGTTTTATGTACTAGTTAATGCTGTTTTAGTAAGTGTCCCTCCAAGTGTCTGGTTCAATTATCTAGGTTATATTTTCTAAAGATTTTATCTAGGCCATTATCAATACTGCAAAAACTGTTTCATGTAGGACAGATGTAACCAATGTTGAGATACCTGATTTTAAGTGGAAGAATCATCTCTGTAGTTGTAGTTGCTGCGGAACCCTCTAAGGAGTTTAGGTTATTTTAGAATTGCGTCAGTATAATATTCACAGATTGTAGTCTGACAAAATATATAGCTGATAGAATAAGAATATTGTCTCTTTAGAAACTTCTACTAAAAACTCTTTTGACTAAAAATCTGTTGACTGAACAGGACAATATAAATCTTGCTGTGTTTATAAATAGGTTCATACAAACCATCTGAACAGGAAATGAGTGAAGGTAAATGCCTTGACGGTGGAGGAAGACGAAGTAGCGTAAGTTCCTTGGACTCCACTGTGTCATCAGGAGTTGGAAGCGTTGGTACCCAGACGGCTGTCCCAGATGATCCTGAGCAGTTTGAAGTTATCAAGCAGCAAAAAGAAATAATTGAACATGGGATAGAACTGTAAGTTTGATAGGACAAGAAAAAGAAAAAGCACTGGTAGAAACCGCAACCATATTGTTTCTTACAACTCTTATGCAGCCAAATTTTGGGGGACACTGTCATTAATCTTGCTCCCAAAAATGCTTGCTTGCTCTTGTCAAAAACTGACACTGAAAGTGACTACAATTAAAAGGAATTCAGTAAAATCTTTAGCCTGAGTGAGGGTGTTTCACACTTTCCTCTCTGCTGGTTCAGTCACAGGGAAGGAAGTGGATCTACCTAGACAGAAATTGATTTGATAGTTAATACAGTTATATCATGTTCTTTCACATTCTGCACATTCTGACTTTCTTTTTGTTTGTTTTTTTTAAATGACATAGAACTATATCATGGAATCCTTAGTTTTATGGAGACTTTATAAGTCCTAATTGTATTAGCAGTTATGTCTACAGTTGCATGACTGACTTTCACCTATGTTTTGTCTGAGTAGGTTTAATAAAAAACCAAAGAGAGGAATACAGTATCTACAGGAACAGGGTATGCTTGGCACTACAGCAGAAGACATCGCACAGTTCCTGCACCAGGAAGAACGCCTCTGTTCTGTAAGCCTACGTGCAACAAAATAGTTAATGATGTTTTTACAGAAATGTTCTTGCCTCTCTCTTCTCTTCCTCTGTTCTCTGAAGTCTATCTATGCATTCTCTCTTAATTCATATTTCATTAATAGATAACTAATGCTAATAGTGTAAGGTTTGTAACAAAGTTACTGCAACCACCATTCTAATTTCTGTTTACTTGCTGTCCAGGCTTTTTGGTAAAATAGTTGAATTTGCAAGAACGTGCTGGAAGGATTCCCCGTACATGGGAATGCTTTATCTGTGTCTGTGTTAGCAGTATGTTGCCACCAAAGGAGTGTCTTGTACTGCGGTGACAAAGCCTCCCCCATAGATGAAATTTGGTGCAGTGCTGCTTTCCTGAACTGTAGGGTAATACATGCACCACCCTGGCAAATGAGAGAAGCAAGAACATGCAGGCTAAAGCCACTTGTTGAATGACACTCGTGTGTTTTAGTTTTTTAGATACTGTACTGCTAACAGCTGCTTTGCCTACTCAGTGAAGCACCTCAGTCTTACAAAACTAACTGCTGTGCAACTCTTGTGCCATAAGCTTTCTTGTCAAGCTGTCAGTTGGATTGCATGCTCATAACTGTTTCTTGTGTTTTTAGACTCAAGTAGGGGAATTTCTTGGGGAAAGCAACAAGTTTAACAAGGAAGTGATGTATGCCTATGTAGATCAACTAGATTTCTGTGGGAAAGACTTTGTCTCCGCTCTGCGTATATTTTTGGAAGGCTTCCGGCTGCCCGGTGAAGCCCAGAAGATTGATAGATTAATGGAGAAGTTTGCTGCTAGATATATTGAATGCAACCAACGGTAATTCGGAACGTCTTCATTTGAGTGCTTGAAGAGTAGTGTTTTTGTGGGTGTATATGGCCTCAGGGATAAAGTGTAGCTCCAGCTTATACCACAGAAGTTGGGCATCTCTGCAGATTTGTGTGAGAACAGACCTTATTGCTTATCTGTGCTGAAGCTCTTCAGCAGCCAGGCAAAATGGTTTTCTATCAGGATTTCCTGGAGGCAACTTTTAACTTCCATTTTTCTATCTAAAACTTTGCAATACCAATGCTGGCATTTCAATATATGCTGCATATTTGCTGGAGGGAATTTTTGAATGAGAGAAGCTCTGAACATGTTAAAATTTTGTAATATATGATTTTTTTCCCTGATCAAATCTGGATTAGTCAAGTATAAACAATTGTGATTAGCTGTAGCAATTGTGAAAATTAAAAGTAAATTGCTTAAGTAGCTAATAAGATGCTGTGCTTTTTTTGCCTCCATTAGCTAAATGGAAAAGACAAATGCATGTATGTCACTTACATAAAGTAGACTGTTTCTGTTATTTCTAATACAGTAAACAGGCTAGCATTAATGGGTACCTAAGTATTCAGTCCTAACTGGTTCCCAGTTAGTCCAGTCAGTGTATCGCTTGTTCTGATTTTGTGCAATTGCGTCTGAAACTCTGTGAGAATAGCCTGTTCTTTAGCTTTTTGTCAGAGGACCCAAAGGAGGATAATGTGTAATCGTGTTGCAAGGAATTTAAAGATTCCGGTCCTCCCTACTGGTCAACCTTGTGAAAATAATGCTTTTATGTTCTTTGCTCTTTATTTGTATTCTAAAGCATTTGGGGCTTCATGCATTTTTGAAGTCTAATTTTAGGCCTTTAGAAGAGGCCTTATTCTGTTCTTTGACTGAATACATAGCACTCCTGGGTATTTATCCCCTGTATGTGGAAATAGAGCTAATGGATTGAGGAATTAGGGCTCTAAAACATGTTTTTTTTGTTTGTTTCTTTTCTTCCCTCAGGCAAACACTGTTTGCTAGTGCTGACACTGCCTATGTTCTGGCATACTCTATTATAATGCTGACTACAGACTTGCACAGTCCACAGGTAGGGGAAAAAAAACACTGTAGGAAAAAAGCCAAAACTCCAAAAACAAAGCTGCTTTAGAAGTTCATACTTCTCTAGAACTTTTTTCAAAATCTGATACTAATTTCTGTTCTCTTTTATAGGTAAAGAATAAAATGACAAAGGAGCAATACATTAAAATGAATCGAGGAATCAATGACAGCAAAGATCTGCCAGTAGAGTATTTATCCACCATCTATGAAGAAATAGAAGGGAAGAAAATTGCAATGAAAGAGACAAAAGAATATGCAATTGCAACCAAGTGTAGTAAGCCAAGTAAGGAGGAACTAAAACTTGGAATATCAGTGCTCTGAAATGTTGTAGTAATTTTCCTTCAGCGTGGCATAGATGGCTCAGATCCTTTTTACAAATATCTCTGTGCAATACATAAATTACACTTAAAATAACTAATATAGGTAACTAGAATGAAAATGGCTTAGTTGTTGTTTAATACTACTGCTTTTGTGATGGAAACATAACTGTGTTCATCTCGTGCCACTGCAGAGAGGCAATAGGAACTGTAGTCGTCTGCAATGGAAGTGTGGTGGGGAGATACTTGGTACTTGGTTTGTAGGCTAGCTTCTTGCTTTCATGTACTGGGCAGCTGTGTTTTGTGCCTGACTGGCAATAGCGTGTCATAGTTCAGAGGCTTAGAAATCATAAGTACCTTGTGATAAAGTGTTTGAAAAAGGGAGAGATTGGAGAGTTTGTCATAACTTAGTCACCTTTCTATATCTAGAACAACCAGGGGCTTCTGTGTGGTGTACAGCAGAAACCAGCATCCTTAACTGTGCTTTGCTTTTACTCAGAATCCAATCAAAGCCCTGTATTCTAACTAGTGCATTCTGAATCTTTAGCTTTTTTCAGTGATTTGGATGCTGTTTGTAAAGTTTCTGGATCAGAACAGGAACAAACTGATTTGCCTGAAAAGTGAGACTGCAACCTTTAGTATAAGGATAACTAAATCAGTTAGAAAAAGAAACAGTAATTTGTGATGCCTGGTTTTCTTTTCGTGACTTCAGCCTAAGAACACAAAGCATTTTATGCCTACTTTTACGGAAGGGATGATTTACACTATGCCACTAACTTTCTGCATTCAGCTCTCAGCACCTAGCATATAAATGGAGTTGAGTTAGTTATGTTTAGAATAAAGTCTTTAGCTGGGATATGAATTTTAGTCTGGAATTCTTTGCCTGTATCCTATGATAACCTCTGAACTGTAATCCTCCTAGGAGATTTTACCAACAGGCTTCACTTTTTACAGCTTCATTTAACATTTGTAATACCCAGAGCTGAGTCATGGAACCTGTTATCTTTAAAAAAGAGAAACCAATGCAACTGTGTGGTGTTCCCCTTAGATGTAGCTAACGAGAAGCAGCGGAGGTTGTTGTACAACTTGGAGATGGAGCAAATGGCTAAAACAGCTAAAGCCCTTATGGAGGCAGTAAGCCACGCGAAGGCCCCTTTTACTAGCGCCACTCATCTGGATCATGTCAGACCCATGTTTAAAGTGAGTGTGTAAAATTCTCTTTGTATCTTCATTGCTAAGACAGTTTTAAGCTGAAAAAATGTGGGAAATGACCCTCTAGAGTTAGGTAATACAACAGACAGATTTTAATTTTATTTCTGGGGGGAGAGAGGGAGTGCACTTAGTCTGCCTAATTGTTTTGGGGTAAAAACTTAGCAGATTTCTAAACACGGTTTCCTCCTCCATTCTTTAGCTTGTATGGACTCCATTGCTGGCAGCTTACAGTGTTGGTTTGCAAAACTGCGATGACACGGAAGTTGCATCTCTTTGCTTGGAAGGAATACGATGTGCAATTAGAATAGCCTGTATCTTTGGAATGCAGGTTTGTATAATACTTTGCAAGGACCTCATTAGGGACAGTTTAGGCTCTGGCAGGGGGGAAAAAAAAAGAAATGTGAACAAGCCGTTTTATCAAACTTACTGAAATGGCCAAATTGAAATAACCAGCTTCCCTCGGCATCTCTTTAGTTTGTTTTGAGATCTTGATATCCTCAAGCTTTTCATAATTGACTCCCTTCCATTGCTGAGCCTTTATTAAGTGCATTTGCAAGCTTTCCTCCTGTTCTCCCTCGGATGGAGAGTGCTCAAAATGTAATTGCCAACCAGGCATGGAAAGTTGTGCAGGCATGCTGGGGAAGCGGCTTTCTCCAGCTCTTGAGGAGCTTAATTATATGCCTTGTTTCTCTGCTTCGTAGCTTGAACGAGATGCTTATGTGCAGGCACTTGCTCGTTTTTCCTTGTTGACCGCCAGTTCCAGCATTACGGAAATGAAACAGAAAAACATAGACACCATTAAGACCCTTATTACAGTCGCTCACACAGATGGCAACTATCTTGGGAACTCTTGGCATGAGGTAAAAACTTGTCTAGTTTAAATAGTACAACTGCAATGTCATTTGAAAACTGAAGGATTCTTTTATTCTAGCTTGTTTTAGTTTCAGTCTTCAGTAACTGCATTTAGCTTCCTGCATTTGTTAGAACCCTGTTTGAAACTTGGATTCAAGTACATTAACTGGTAGGATTTTTTAAAATTATCTCTTTTAACTTTTTTAGGCAGACACCCTATTGAATTGTTGATCATGCAAACCACAGAATTGCAATTGATAGTTCCAAACTTTGTCCAGTATTTGGTAACTTGTGGCATAATCGCATAAAAAAAGTAACTTGTTGAGGGATGGATAAAGATAGGCTGTCAGGATCATATGTAATTTTAGGAGGTCTTTGATCTGACCTAAATCTATGTTACTGCTTAAAGCAAATTTTCGGCTGCCTTATCTTTGGCACAAGTCTTTGGCTGCATGATAGTATGAGCATGACAGGTTGTTTAAACTGGACTTAATAGCACCTCTCCCTTGGCACCATGCAAAGTAATGCAAAGGTTTTCTTTTAGAGGTCCACATTAGACCTTTTGGGTACTCTTGGATTTTTTTTTTTGTTTGTTTGTTTGTTTTTGTTTTTTTTTGTTTTCTTTGCATACTGCAGTGATTCATGGCAGTTGTGGTTCATTTCCAGTTACATTAGTAATGGTGTTTCAGCTACATCAAACCTGGAGGTGGTGTCTAAAGGTTGGAGAATTTGTAGTGTTAGGAATACAAATAAGGTCGTATCCTGAAATAAAATGTTTAAACGTCATCTTTTTCAGATCTTGAAATGTATCAGCCAGCTTGAACTAGCACAACTTATAGGAACTGGAGTGAAAACTCGGTATTTATCTGGCTCTGGGCGTGAAAGAGAAGGAAGCACTAGGAGCTATTCATCTGGAGGGGAAGAATTTATGGGCCTGGGATTGGGTAAGATTGCTAATCTTGAACTTCACAAAGCTGTATTTATAAAGCAAGTATGATGGATCAGAAAACTCTATGTTGTAAGATACAGAAACATATTTTCCTGTCTTGTTCTGAGGTTAATGAAACTAAATAAATATGGATCTGTTCAGCATTTCTTAGTAGTTACCAAATGTGTTTTAACTTTGAAATTGGTTTAAGATATCAATGAAATTCCAAATTCATTTTTTGGAATGTGAATATTGTCAAAACAGTTTTATCAGATTAACTAAACTATGATTTTAGGTGTTGTTTTTCTTATTACACTCTGTTTAGAAGTAAAACTATAAAAACAGTATATCTTTAGGGACTAACAATTGTTTTAATGATTAGTTGTGTGGTGTTTTTCCCCCCCCCCCAAATAGTTTCCCAAATAGTTGTACATTGCATTTGGTATTTCAGTTCATACCAATCCATACAAGATTTACAACAAAAATCTCTCTTTTTTCATTGGAGACTAGAGAGAAAAAGCAGGTTGTCTTACTCCTTGGAACCTCACTGAAACAGCCTTTCAATTTCAGAATATTACAGAGTTAATGTTATGAGTAGTTAACGCTGGACAATTTTTCATCACTATTATTGCTGTATATATCAGATTTACAATAGAAAATAATAATAATAAAAGATAACCTGCAAGTCAAAACATAACACCCAAATAAAAAGCTATTCTTTTCACTGTATGTTCAATTTTGTAGTTATTTGTCACAGATTGGATAAAGCACTGATCCATATAAATCACAAGCTAATTGTCTCTCTTTTGTCTGGTTGTTTGGGGGCTGCCTACCTTTTGGTGTCAAAGGCCACTATTTCATGATGGCTAAATATTGGTGTTGAATTTGATTTGGTTTTCCTTGAAGGTAACCTGGTTGGGAGCGGAGCTGATAAGCGGCACATGGCAAGCATTCAGGAGTCGGTGGGAGAGACCAGCTCGCAGAGTGTGGTGGTAGCAGTGGACAGGTATTGAATATGACTTTTCTGGGAAAAATGCAACTTGAAGTTACTGGCCATCCTCGCTTCATCTGCAGGTTCTGTCATATCAGGCCCTTTATTTATTTATTTATTTATTTATTTTTAATCTCTTGTCAGAAAAAGGCTAATGATTAGCTATTCCGTTATTTAACATAAAAGAAATATGCTGGAAGGGGACTTTTTTGTAACTACAGAAACTATTAGTTAAGCTTGTAGAATTGTATGTTCAGCCTTTTAGTGTTTCCTATGAAGCTCTTGAGACTCTGAACACTCGTAGGCAAGGAAGGGGATGGTTGAAACATATCAGAAAGACTATGGATATATAACAATCACAGTTTAAGCTATTCTTGAACAGCATAAAAGGAAAGGAGACAGTGGCTGGTATCCAAGAAAGACTTGCAACAAGCTTTCTTAATGTCTCTTCATTTTCCCTGTTACCCAAATGGGTCTAAAATTGCAACTCATTTTATTTGTTCTACAGGATATTTACAGGATCAACGAGGCTTGATGGAAATGCAATAGGCAAGTATGCTGACCACGGGGTGGTTTACAGGGACTCTTTCAGTGTAACATCCTGAACTCATAATGATATATTTGAATGTTCAGTTGACTTTGTGCGCTGGCTGTGTGCTGTTTCCATGGATGAGCTGGCTTCTCCACACCATCCGCGCATGTTCAGCCTGCAGAAGATAGTGGAGATATCGTATTACAATATGAATCGCATTAGGCTGCAGTGGTCAAGGATATGGCAAGTGATTGGAGACCACTTCAATAAGGTAATCTAAAAATTGAAGGTACAGCACGTACGTGAATGAGGCAGGACTTGTTTGATCAGCTTTTCCACTTTGTGTCCTTGAGGGGTGTAGGTGATGTTGTGAGGATCCACGTCAGGATCCATTAAAGGTTCAAAATTTCCAGCATTTGAGCTGGAAAAATCTGAGCAATGTTAGAATTAGAATCTGGTGTCTTTGTTTGTAATACAAAGCCAAATAACTACTTTGTTATATGGCTTTGTATTTGTACTTTTCCGTGTGCCATTGTCTTATCCTCCTGATCAAATGTAAGGATTGTTTCTGTTTTCTAAAATATCTAGAGACAGATATATCTCTAGAGATAGAGATGAAACAACAAAGGAGTCTTGTTGAGGAACTAGGGACATGCTATCCTTCTAACCTAAGCTCTGTGTGTCTGGTGGTTGTTCTGCACTTGCATACAGGATCTGTGGGGCTTCTTAGACAAAACGGTTGAGACAGATCCCTTCCAAAAGTAACCCCTAATTTTCTATATATCTGAAAACTAGAAACGTGCCAAAGATCAAACTTGTATGATGAATCAATGCAAGTTTTGATATGGTGACTGACTGAAAATATGCTTTTCTTCTAGGTTGGATGTAACCCGAATGAAGATGTTGCCATCTTTGCAGTAGATTCATTAAGGCAACTGTCAATGAAATTTCTTGAGAAGGGAGAGCTAGCCAACTTCCGTTTCCAGAAAGACTTCTTAAGGCCTTTTGAGCATATTATGAAGAAAAACAGGTGTGCATGCACTGGAATCTGTGTTTGCTTGCTTGAGCCCTTTTTAAAGATGTGTTGCGATGTGGCATGAATTCCCTTGTAGGTGGAAGTGGCATTTGACAGTAACTTCTGCTTTTTCAGATCCCCAACTATTCGGGACATGGTAATCCGCTGCATTGCTCAGATGGTGAACTCTCAGGCTGGTAATATTCGCTCTGGCTGGAAGAATATCTTTGCGGTTTTTCACCAAGCTGCTTCTGACCATGATGGGAACATTGTGGAGTTAGCCTTTCAAACCACAGCACATATTGTTAGTAAGTAATACTTGACAGATACAATCACCTAAATTAAAACTGCTCTGATGCTGCATAAAAAAGTTTATCAGAATAAGACTGTAGTATTACTAGGTAAATAAAGATAAGACATAATTGCAGCATTTGAGCACTTTGCTTGTATGTTTTTACCTGTTGCATTATGTCTTCTGATTTCTTATGGGAGGGGGGAAACAGCAACAGTAACCTACTGCAGATCGTTACTATTAGTAAATATCAGTATTAGTAAATTTTAAAAAGTACTTCCATTTGTTTTCCACAGCAAATATTTTTCAACAGCACTTTCCAGCAGCAATTGATTCATTCCAGGATGCAGTAAAATGCCTTTCAGAATTTGCCTGTAATGTAGCGTTTCCGGACACAAGCATGGAAGCTATTAGGCTTATTCGTTATTGTGCAAAATATGTTTCAGAAAGACCACAGGTATTTTCTTACACATTTACTTACATTTGTGTATTGCTGCAGCATTTTCTCTTGCTAAACTGAGGATTTTTATTGCAGTCGAGATAGCTGTCAAAGTTCATTCTCCAAGGCATGAGTATTTGTATTAAAAGTTCATTCAAAATTAGGAATCACTTTGTTAGGTTAGCAGTAAACTAGGAGTAGTTAAATCGCTGTTTAGAATGGAAATAACTGATTTAAATAGCCCTTTTACTGCAGTGTTAGCACAATATCAAAACAACTTCATGTTTTGTCAGACTAATTATATGCAGTTAGACTGGCTCCAGACATGCTTTTTTTTTTTCTACGTCAGTCTATTGTGTAAATATTAAATATGACATTAACTTGTCTGAAAAGAGCCTAGGTTTATACTGCAGTTGCACATGAACTGTTGCAAGATAGCCATGGTGTATGCCAGAAAAACATGTAACTGGTTTATGCGCTACTGCTAAAATTTGGACTCGCTTAGTACCTAGATATCTATAACTTTTTTTCTGTCACTGTTAACCTTGCTTGTTAATGTCAAAGTCTGTGACTTGTAGAAAACTACAGCAGGTCTAAAATAAAACCGATTTGATGTAAATACTTATTCTCATATATTTTTACAGCTATCTCCAAAAGTAGGTATCTCTTTTCTTTTTGAAAGAATGAGTGTAAACAGTATAAATTGAGCTAACTTTCCAAATCTATTTAACACCAGAAATATCTAAAATACATCAGAATTCTATTTTTTCAGTTTTCCTTTTCTTTTTTTTTCTTTTTCTGCCCATCTCTAAGGTTTTAAGAGAATACACAAGTGATGACATGAATGTTGCTCCTGGGGACAGAGTGTGGGTCAGAGGATGGTTCCCTATATTATTTGAACTTTCTTGCATCATTAATCGTTGCAAATTAGATGTTCGAACAAGGTAATAAGGCTCTTCTGCTTTTTGTTTGCATACAGTTTGGGAAAGAATCACAGGTAGCCATTTTAACATCTTTTCCTATAATTGCTTTTGTTGTTTATAGAGGCTTGACAGTGATGTTTGAAATAATGAAGAGTTATGGCCATACTTTTGAAAAGCACTGGTGGCAAGATCTGTTCAGAATTGTGTTTCGGATTTTTGATAATATGAAATTGCCTGAACAACAAACAGAGGTAAAAAAAAATGCCAGAATTTGAGTTATATTTTTGAGAGTATGAAAGGGTTACTGGAAAATCTGGGAAATGAAAACAATTTGGTTTTGTTATCCTAAAAGGAACCACTGGAGTTAGTCCTCTGAAACTCAAAATCAAGGCAATTTATTTTGTTTGCCTTATCACTGCACTTCACCCCTGCTGGCATTTTGTCATCGTGATACTACAGAGTACAATAGAACACAATGAAATGCATGTGAAACTACCAAAGTTGGTATTTCCAGGTGAAAACCTGCCACATATATCCAGTGACCTATCTGTTCCCAGGGAGAATATTCATCCCTTGTGAAAATGTGTTTCACCATGATCAGGTGGCTACCTAGATGCTTCTGACAACAGACATGTGCAGTAGTGGGCGCTTTTTTAACTTTTTATCTAAATTATTGTTCTCTTCAGAGGTCAATTCCTTTTTCAAATAAGTGTTTGTAAGTAAAGTGGTATCTTCGTAGAACCCCCATAAAAACAAAGGATTCTCATTTCCTAACAGAAATCTGAGTGGATGACAACTACATGCAACCATGCACTTTATGCAATCTGTGATGTATTTACCCAATTTTATGAAGCTTTAAATGAGATCCTTCTTCCTGACATATTTGCACAGTTACACTGGTGTGTAAAGCAAGGTAGCTTATTTACTTTTGTCTTTTGATGAATGTATTTTTAGATTGCTCTTTTTTTTTTTTTTTTTTTTTTTAAAAAAAAAATGTTTATTGAAGTTTGGAAGAATATAAACTACCGTTAGAACAATGTGTTATGTAATAGATGTGTGCTGTGTCTTAAATATTTAAAGGTTGTTCTATTTCATCAGTTAGGCAGCTCTTTTCTTAATGTACTTATCATGCTATTGTAATACAGTAAAACAGCTTGAGGAGTTCAGTTAATTTTTCTACCACCATTTTTTTACCACCATTTTTTTTCCATTTGCTGCTTGGATAAAATAATTTATTTACACATACGCCTGCATATTTTATATATGTATATGTATGCATTCTGACCTCCCTCTCTGCCTCCCAATACTTAGGAGTGGCTTTATAAGAAGTAGTGTATTTGAATTTTGACTTGTGTGCCTGAAATCTTGCGGTTTGCTAGCAGAATACTTGAGGGGTTAGCTAGAAGGAAATTGTAAGAATCTTCAATTCCTGTTTACCTTCTTTCATCCCACTCTAAGCTTCCTTCCTGCTTCTTTCCTTTGTCTTCCCTGATTTATTGTTCAGTCCCATGATGTCTCTTCTTAAGCAGTACTTTCAGTTCAGTAGGACTCCAAACTTCCTGTTGCTGTAGTATACTTTACAAGCAGGTTTTGAGCTACTGTGTGTGCTTTGTACAAGCAGCATGCATCTCTGAACAAAAGTCTTAATGGAGCTGTATAAAGAATAACTTATTTTCCTTGTTATCATGCGAGTTGATAAATATGGAATGTATCATTCACAGATAATGAACAGTTGGCTCGATCGGGTACAAATTGTCTAGAAAACCTGGTAATACTAAATGGACAGAAATTCAGCCCTGAAGTCTGGGGCCAAACATGCACTTGTATGCTAGAAATCTTCAAAACTACCATTCCTCATGTGTAAGTATGTGAAGTTTATTTTGAAAACCAAGAGCTATTTCAGAGCAACAGTATTTATACAGTTTTTCTTCTCCCTGGGAAGCTTGCTTACGTGGAGGCCTGCAGGCATGGAGGAGGATTCAGCTGAAAAACACTTGGTAAGAGTTATTTCAGTGCAAACTAAGATGAAGGCTAGTGTGTTAGGTTAGCTTTAGAAATACTTTATTTCAGTGAATAAATGTGACAGTGAACACTGGAATTAACATTAGCTTGTATTTGATAGCATTGTGAAATAAGATAAAAAGAATGAAACTGATCTAAGAATAGTTAAGTCATCTAAAAACTGATAGTTGGATGATATGTTTTTTTGGATTATCAGAATTTTTCTACATTCTGTTTTAGGATTTGGACCTAGATCACCAGTCTCTAAGCAGCATGGATAAAAATGCTTCAGAAAGAGGACAGAGTCAATTTTCAAATCCTACAGATGAGAGCTGGAAAGGTGGTGTTTATACAAGTAAGGATAACTTGTGAGTTAACCAATCTTTCGTGGCCACTGTTATTCCATCTCAGTAGTATTTGGAGGTGGTGAGAAAGCGTTACTTGATCACTTCAAATCTTATTTGTAAAGACTTGATGTAATCTCTGATTTTGGAGAGAAACTGTTCCTCTTTATAAGATGATTCACAACATCACAAAAGTTGAAAATGTTGTAATTTTGCTAACCTGTTTTAAGTGTATTGTCATTACTTATAAAAACTGTTTTACTCCATTTCATTAGACCAAAAACTATTTGCTGGCCTTCTTATAAAGTGTGTGGTACAGCTGGAATTGATACAGACCATTGATAATATAGTATTTTATCCAGCAACAAGCAAGAAGGAAGATGCTGAGCACATGGCTGCAGCTCAGGTACAATCAGATTTATTTATACCTGTGGCAGTAAAGTGCAAAAATGGTATTTGTAAAGTGTATTTATAGAATGGAACACATGGAGTCTCTTGCTTTCCTCTAACTTTCAAAATTACCCCAAATGTACTGTTTCTCTTTTTCAGTGATTCCTTGACAGTTTGCCTGTTTGCACGTGTTCTATAATAAATGTGTATTCCTTAAGTATATATTTGGATTGGGAGAGAGGCTTATGGTTTTGATCAAAAGTTGAGGTTGTTCAGCATCTAGGTTTACACAGGAGGAGATGCAGAAGTTGAACTTCTGCAGAAGGCTAGCGATCAAGATTTAATTCATTACCATCCTTGGAGAAGTCCTTGCCCTGGAAAATGGAACTATTATGATCTCTAGGGAAGAGTGCAAGGTAGCTCTTGCTTCTCCCATAGGTTAGAAGTTTAGGCTAGTGCATTAATGTTTGAGGGGCTGGTACTGTGAGATTCCTAATAAAATTAGCTAAAAAATGGAAAAAAATAAAGAAACTTCTGACATTGGCCCAAAATGAGCAACTTCTACACTGTG
Organism: Crypturellus undulatus; assembly: GCA_013389825.1. NCBI lineage: Eukaryota > Metazoa > Chordata > Aves > Tinamiformes > Tinamidae > Crypturellus > Crypturellus undulatus. The sequence goes on along the minus strand of VWPW01018861.1, from coordinate 73,113 downwards.
CAGCATTTATACATGCGCTATTTGGTGAATAATTTTGACATGCAGAATTCTACAGAGACAGTCAGTCAGATCCTAGGAGCAAGGAAATATTCTCCACTGAATTGCCATGATCTCCCTTGTCTTGATAATACAGGAGATCCTTCCATGTTGTTCCGGTTTATCATATCATTAACCACAGGATGGATTGTAACTTCTCTTAAAATATCTTGCTGAAAAGAGTACACCCTTGGCATATTTTTAGACTTGCTGTTCTTGCAAATTTTTTTTTCTTTAAAAGCTCTGTAGGTAGCATCTATTCTCTATTGCACTAATATTTCACTTATACCTAAAAATGGAATCTTGCTGGAGTTAGTGTATGGTCTCTGAAGTATCAAAGAAAGTCTCTGAAGACTATAATAATAAGGCTAAATTATTGATGCCGTTCTGTTTTCTTTAGAGAGATGCACTAGATGCAGATATCCACATTGACACAGAAGACCAAGGAATGTATAAATACATGTCTTCACATCACCTCTTTAAGCTACTAGATTGCTTGCAAGAGTCTCATTCGTTTTCAAAAGCCTTCAATTCAAATTACGAACAGCGTACTGTCTTGTGGAGAGCAGGTGAGGCTTTTACTTTTAGCTTGGTGGAAAATATAAACTCCATTTATGGCTTTGAATATATCTTGAAATAGAAAAGGGTACTACTACAGTAATCTATACTTTATCTGCCACTGTGGTGTGCTTTTATTATTTGTCTCCTTTCTAGTGATTTTAAGAATAACTATTTTCTGTTTTTTCATTAAAATAAAGCTGCAAGGTTTGCACTGCAATAATTAAATGTCTCTATAAAAAGAGATGCCACTGTCCAAAAATTGATTAAACTCTACTGCTGGTAACTACTACAATGGATATTCCCTCATCCCTCCCCTCCCCTCAACCTCTCCCATGTTACTGTTTTCTAGGGTTCAAGGGTAAATCAAAACCCAATCTCTTAAAACAAGAGACCAGCAGCTTAGCTTGTTGCTTGAGAATCCTCTTTCGAATGTACATCGATGAAAACCGCCGCGACGCCTGGGATGCGATACAGCAACGACTGCTCAGGTAAAAGCACCGGGCTTAGAAGGGCGGTGGTTTTGGTGCCTGGTGCTTCCTACCAGGTGGCTGCTCATGTTCTGCTTTAACTTGAGCAGAGCATGCAAAATACATGAAGATAAAGGACTGCTCTTTAAAAGTGAATTCAGCATTAAGGAAGCGATCCATTCAGCATAAACAAAGCACCTCCTTGTTTGACTTATTGCTACTTTTGCAAAGAAAAATTTGTACAAATATTTTTCATACTGTTCAGTACAGTATGATATTCAGAGGTATAATGGATACAGTAACTTAATGTAGCATAAGGTGCAGTATGCATGCAATGTAATGTAACTGTGTTCTGCAGTGTGTGCAGTGAAGCCTTGGCATATTTTATTACGGTGAACTCGGAAAGCCACAGAGAGGCATGGACCAATCTACTGCTGTTGCTTTTAACAAAAACACTAAAAATTAGTGATGAAAAGGTAAGAATGGGCTGAAAGTAACATCTTTTTGCATTTAAGTATTTTTTTTCTGTATCTCTGCTATTGAATTTGGTCTTTGCTCTCCTAAGATCTGTTGCAAGATGGCTAATTCACTTATTTGCATAGGATGCATTCTCCTTGAAATACTGGAATCACTATATCTCCATGTGCAAGCATTCTGTGTAGTAGAAATGGAACTATATCCATAAAAGCAGATGCTGTTGTTTAGAAATGTTGATACATTTCATATAGAAGCACTTTGAATGGGCAACTAAAGGAACTTTGCTGCATTTCGGTAATATAGTGGTAAACTTCACCAATGTAAAATTGGGATTCTTGTCCCTTGATAGCAATGATGAATTATTATCTTCAGGGTTTCAGTCCTTTTGAGGAACACTAATGCAAATGTTCATTAGTTTATCACATGCAGAGAAAGCTCTGGAAGTTGTTCAAACTATTTTTTTTTTAAGAAAACTTTCTCCAATTTTAATTTTTTTTGAATTTTTCTCCACTGTAGAGGGGGTAGTTCTGCTTCACTCCTGCATAGTCTAGTGCAATTTATCTGCAGTTTGAGTTTTCTATTTTTTTTTAAACTCAAACTATATGCTCCTACCAATTTCTTTTTCTTTTCTATTTTTTTTAAAGAAAAAGAAATTGGTAGGAGCATATAGTTCCTCGAGGAATCTGTGTAGATTTAGAGTCTTTCTCACTTTTCTCAATTCTTTCTTCTCTGGATAAAAGATATCTGGTGGATGTGGAGTGTGGCAGATGATATTTCTGGAGCTTCAGGAGCAATTGGACAAGTTCATATGGCTTTTCCCTAATGTATAGGCTCTGATATCACCCCTACTTCAGGAAATCTAAGCCACAAATTGGAGTCTATGTATTCCAGGAAAATATTACCACCTGCTTGCTATCTGTGTGTTTTTCTGTAAGCATCTGCTGAGGCTGATGCAGAAAACAGACATAGGCCTTCATGGGTCCTTGGTCTCATCTGTTGCAGCCTTTTCTAACGAATGGATATGAGTGTATGTGTTGGGGGGAATCCTGTAGTAACAGAGAATAACTGTCTTTTTCTTAACATATCTTCTTTTAATAGTTTAGGGCACATGCTTCAACATATTACCCATACCTGTGTGAAATCATGCAATTTGACCTGATTCCTGAGCTTCGAGCTGTGCTACGGAAGTTCTTCCTGCGCATAGGTGTTGTGTTCAAAATCTGCATAACAGAGGAGCAGATACGGACAGCTGGGACAAAATTACCTTCCTGGTAGCCTGACGTAGATTTAGTTACTGCTGCTTGTACATAAAGCTACGTTCCACAGATGGATAAAAGTGGATGGCGGCAAGGGGAAAGGGGACCCGGGTAAATCCACAGAGTAGCAAGTTACTCTGACCATAGTGGCAATTTTGGGGGACAAAAGAAATCTATTCTGCCTGTCCTACAAAATTATCAGCAGTTTTTTATTTAAATTGTTGCTTACAGAGTTAATACAGTAGAAGTAAAGTCTGTTTCAATGCTATTCATACTTATGATCAAGTCTGTCTCTTCTAATCTAATTGTTCAGTCTTGCATCCCAGCTAAATCTTAAATCAGATGGAAATTATTCCTTAATGGAAATTATGCCCCTTGGAAATAATGAACATAGTTGTATAGCCTTGTGATGTTAGCACATGTGTTCTAAATAAACTATGCTGCAGTGCTAATGACCACCTAAGATCATTCTGGGTTTTTCTTTTGTATGCACCTGACTAGACCAGGCAGAGCAGTTTAGTTGGGTCATTGTGGACACCTGTAGGATATTCCAGTTTGGGGGAAGGGTTTTTCCTGCTGTTTAGCAGTTCATTTTAAAAGATCTTTTTTTTTTTTTTTTTTAAATAGCAGTGTTTCATGTCATATTCTGAAATGTTCTTATGGAAGGTTTTATATCAGGAGCATTCAGTAATATTTATTCTAGCTCATTAGTCTTACATTAATTTAAAGCATTAAAATTAAACACTTTCAGACTTTCAATTGACTTTCTTATACTGCTGGATCATGGACCAAGTATCTAAAGTAATATGATAAATGAGGTTTTGAATAAATAACATTGTCTTTACCCTTGACTATAATATATGTAGTAATAATTTTGTCTCTTTAACAAGTAACCTATCCTTAATACATGTAGCATTGTGTTTATTGCAGATCTGAAAGTGCTGATTGTTTTTGTGCATTTTTTTAATGTCTCACTTGTAGCTCCTATTGTGATTTGGAAAGATAAAAAAAAAAAATTGAACTGAAATGCTTTAAGCAAATTTGAACTTTAAGCTCATACGTGTACTGCAACAGTTTCCAAAATACTTCTGTGCTTGGAAGTATCTATAAAAAAAAACATGTGGCCTCACACTACATATTGTTTTCCCTGTGAAATTTTTATTTCTTAGCAAGACTTTAGTTAATTGATATTGTATCATGGAAATAGGTGTCACAGGGCTAAATTCTGTCCTTTTGAACTAATATTAATTGCAAGTTGAGCTTTTTCTAAGCAAAGCATGGCAGGATAGTAGGGTAGGTGCCACCTCGTGAAATATATTAATGTATTCAGCACTTATCTATACTGAAATATAACAGTATTTTCAAAAATGGAATGGTATTAAGTACTAGACTCTTCACTGCAAGTGAGCTTTCTGATAGGGCAGCCATAGTTGAAGTAGTATTGGGACATTTCCCTTTTGGAACTGTTGGTTTTTTTGTTTTGAGCTTTCTCCAAAGGTTCATATGGTGCTCCTTCAGTAAGTCAGTTTACTAAAGCAGTGTTTGGGAGTACTAGTACTAGTAAGGTTTTCACTTTTTTGTTGTTGTTGTTTTGTTTTAACCAAAGAAAAGTAAATGGTGGTTATGGCTTTTTAATATTTAAATGCCTGTTAAATGTATACATTAACATTTAGTAAAAAAGGAATACATGGCTATATTTTACCATAAGGAAAGACTGAAAAATAAGTAATGTCTATGACTTACTGCATATGAAATGTCTTTTTGTGTTGCATTTAGTGTAGCTGTTCACTCCCTGGTAGTGCCACTTCATTAATTACAGTAAAAATGAAGTATTTATTTTGATACTATTTAAATATTTAAACTGATCTTTTTCTTGTCCTAGATAGTCCTAAAAAAATATTTGAAACTTTATTTTTTCAGATTTTGAATGTGTCACAGCCTCATTGAATGTACACCCTTAGTTCCTGTCAAAACACAATTTTAAGTTGCATGCTTTCTCTGTATGTTTCAGTTCTGAAAGCCTTACAACTTGTGTCTTGAAAATGACTCTTAATTTTCAGATCTAAAATTATTTTACAGATGCATCATAGGTATTCTTAAAGCTTTTATTGTATTTATACCATATGTAAACTGCTGAACTGAGGTACATGACATCAGAACCATTCTAGATTTATGCTGTGGTGCATGAAGGTGATGAGGACTGGAATGCAATGGGATTATAACAGCCTTAATCCAGACACAATTTTGTGGAATTGACTGTACACAAAGCAATAAGTCGTTAAGTGTAATATCTGAAACATTTGTGTTTACAACTATTTAGTTTCCCTTACTCAAAGATCATAATCCATGAATATTTTAATGAAGCTACTAATGCTGAGCCAAACCTCCTGAAGCAATCGCTGCTGGTTCTGATCTTGTGCTGGACTTTGCTGACTCTGACTCGAGCTGCCTCAGGCAGTTTTACCAGCTTCAGTGGAACCCTATGAACGACAACAAGGTTCTCTTGTCAGCAGATCCTGGAAGAGATCAAGGCCTGTACGTGCAATACATGGAGAAACTAATAAAAGTTAGCTCTTAGAGATTTTAAATGGTGTTATGCAACAACTTATAGCTAAACCACCTTACAATTTAATGGTATAAATATGGAGACTGCATGGTATTTTACTACTACTTACTGTGCAACCCTCTGAGATGAATAGGCAGGATACTTACTAGGAAGACCCTTAAACTTCCTTTTGCAAGGAAGAATATAATTTTTCAAAAGAAATTTTGCAACTTCTGCGTGTTCTCTCTTGCTCTGAAAGCAGTTCCAGTTAGCAGTACTACACCCCCCAGCCCTTGCTGTTCAGCTTAGTCTATCACTTGAAGTACCTTTAGTCTGAAGTAAAAACAAAGCTTCTACCCGAGCAACAGTGTAGCCCCCTGTAATCTGTAAATTGTTTGTTCTGCACCTTTATTTTTGTGCAAAATGTATGTTTTTACCTATTTTAAATGCCTTTTTTTGGGAGAGCTCCAGCTAAAGTGCATTTAATATTGATAACTTAAAGAGCAGTCCTTGCCCCATGGATGTATACATTTTTGAGAGAATAGCGACTTATATGAAAAAGCTATGTAAAGTTTTCTACATTAAAAAAAACTATGTATAATACTGTTATAATATTCCATGCTTTGATCAAGTGTTAAATCAATAAAGTTTTGAGAAGTGCGGCTTGGTTCTGATGTAGTTTTTAGAAGAACGTCATGGGGAAGAGGCCTGGTCCTTTTCGTCTTTCAGAGGGGGTTCGGTATCACCTTTGCTCTTCCTTCTCCCGTCACGGTTCGGGAGGGTTCGGGAGTCCATGCGGATGCAGGTGCCGCTGCAGCGGCCCCCTTTTCGTCCCTTTTTAGCCCATAACGGGACCGAGGCGCCTCCCCTCGCCTCACGCCGCCGGCTCTGGGGCGGGGCTCCCAAGCTACCCCGCGGCCCTCTGGGAAGAGCGCCGCCATTGGTCGACCGCCTCAGGTGGGAGCGCGGCGGGGATTGGCTCGGCCGGCAGCGCGTAGGGCGAGACGGGGCCGCTGATTGGCCCGGCGCGCGGGCGGCGGCACCGCCCTGCGTGATGCGGTCACGGTGCGGCCGCCGCGCCCTCTCGCCGCGGTTTGAATGTGAAGCGCAGCCCGAGCGCTCGGAGCCGCCGCCGCTGCCGCCGTGGGAACGCGCCAGGTGAGGCCGC
>VWPW01018861.1:38570-66332 GCA_013389825.1 Crypturellus undulatus | reverse complement strand
CCGTCCCCCGGGTTCCGCGGAGCCCCGCGACGCGCGTGGGGGCCGCAGCGGCGCCCGCCCCGCGGAGAGTACGCGGGGAAGCGGAGCTGCGTCGCGGCCTCGTGTCCCCGTGTCACGGCCTCGTGCCCCCGCGCGCCGCGTGGGCGAAGGAGCCCCGAGGTGGCCGAGGAGCGAGACTGTGGCGGCCGTGGAAGCGTCAGCGCACGTAGCTCGGGGCCGCGGCGGCGCACGGAGGGGTTTCTTCCTCCTCTTCCTCCTCCTCCTCGTGTGTCCCTCGTGAACTTCAGCGAAACCGCGAACGCCCTAAGTGTGTCTGTGCGGGCGTCCCTCCGCAGAGAGTCTGACAGCGGGCGGCTGGGTGTCAGTTTATCGCTAAAAGCTTTGCGCTGGCCGCGGCTCGCTGCAGTCCTGCAAATAGGCCCCTTCAGATGTGTGGTCTGTGCTTGTACCAGAGCTGGTAACATACAGAACGTTTGACCAAAAAAACAAAAAAAAACCCAAAAAACAGGGATCTGCAGTGTTCTTTCCTTTTCTTGGAAGAGCAACATATGTTTTCTATTTTCTGTAACACTGCTATGAAGAAAGGTTAATTCCTTCTTTCTTGTGAAGAAAACATGGCATAACTAGTAATCCTGGAGGACCAAACAGTGCCACAGCTGTCAGATGCCAAGGCCTGTGAGCTGTTGCTTAACAGTGGTTCTAGCATGTGGTTGGTAAAGTTGAGTGTAGGATGAAAAAGTAAGTGGGTGATGCTGTGAGAATAAAATGATAACTTACTTGTGTCTCTATGTGTGTGTGTCAAGCTAAAATGTTTATTTCCTACGTGTAGTGGAAAAAAGAATACAGGAAGAGAAGGATGTAAGATTACAGGTAGCAAGCGAAAAAATATTACATTCATGCATAGTTTATGTAAATATCTTGTGTATTAGGCAGTATAAGGAAGAACTGGCCTTAAATCTCCATGCTTGCCCTGCAAAGTAAACTTATGGCATGAAATGTCTGAGTATGCTGTCTTATAGGGACCTCTATACTATATAACTGCCTGAGGTATTTTTTTAAGTCCTTTCAGTGTGGCGAGTGTCCTGTTTCTGTTTGGTTTCCTAGCCAAGTAAAGCTTAGTCTTCATAAATGCTTCTATATGGGCTTGCATCCCAGTCTTGCAAATTTTCCTAATGTAGTTAGATGTCTCTCTTTTTTAATGAGGAAAGGCATAAGTGTTAGTTTCAACATCATAATGCTGATGTTGAAACTAAGCAGAAGAGAAGAGCCAGGTTATATTGGTGATTACTAATAATCCTGCACTTTATTAGTATTTGGGTGATTAGTGGAAATTGGTGAATGAGGCTGCAGACAAAGAAACCAAACAGAGTGAGAGGTGAAATATGGAGGTAGGACTTCTGTTGTGTCCTTCCTTATCCTCCTGCCCTGTATTGGGGTCTCAATTACTCAGTAATGTTGATTTAAGTCAGGAGAATACAGATGCTCTCTCTTTTAATGATAAAAATGCTGTGGTTAATATTTGAATTGTAAAAACTTACTAACTTTGCAAATATGCAAACTTTATTCATTATACTAGTCACAGACCAAATCCAAAGCATGATAGACACATTTCAGTCTGTGTGATTGAACTCCGCGGAAGAACAGCAGCCCTCCTTCTATGTTGCTTCTGCAGTGGATGAGCTGTACTGCTGGTGGAAGGAGAGATGGGCTGAATGGGTCGTGGGATCCAAAACAAAATGTCCATTAAAATGTTGCCGTAATCTGAATTGTTCTAATAAAAACTGTGAAGATAACTGTAGTATGTAAGAGAACGTGAGTAGGAGGATGTCTGGAGAAGAGTAATCTAGACTTATTTACACATAGTTATTCTGTTATAACTATGGCAGTTTAATTTCATGTTTGTCCTCATCTCATTTTACAGCATGGACAAAGTCTTTGGGTTTGTAATTTTTTTGTCTTTCAAAAAAGTGTTTTTTCTATAGACAACATGACAAGTAGGTGTTTTAAAACAAAAATGGACTTTCTAGTACACTAAGGAATCTTTTAAAACTTTCTATGTCATGCCTATTCAGCTCTTTGCAATCAGGGCAGATTTCTGAGGCTAGTAGTTTTTCTCAGCAGCAAAACTGAACTTATGTTGTCAAGTGAAGGAAGAAATGATCTTCTGTTCGTGCCTTGCTCATGGAGTGTGTTCTGACTGTGCCTAGCTGCACACTAACTCTTGCTTTATTGAATGTGAGATAGGACTGTAATCTGTGAGGTATACTCAAAAAAAAAAAAAACTGATTGTTTCTCCTGTGCAATCTATTTCTGCACGTGTCACTTATAGGATATATTTCTTGATCTGTGTTTTTTAACAAAATTACTTTTTGGTTTCAGGTTCTGCCAAAATGGAGCTTAGTGATGCCAATTTACAGACCTTAACAGAATATTTAAAGAAAACACTAGATCCAGATCCTGCTATAAGGCGTCCTGGTAAGTGCCACATGTGACCAAAATACTTGGTGTCTGTTTGCCTTCTCTAACTGCCTATAACAAACTTCATTGGAAATTTGTGCAGTGACTCCTTTACAGAAGTTCTCAGTCTCCTAAAAAAGTGTGCAAAGGATGTATGTATATGCATTTTTTCCCCATATTTACTTTTTTCCTAACTTTATTTTTTTGTTTTCATACTGTTTTTAGTTAAAAAGTGCTGCTGCTGCTACATGTAGACAGTGCTGCTAACAATAACTCGGATTTGCTGCTGCCATGTTATGGCTTTTAAAAATGGTGAGGAGGCAAAATTGCTACAGCCTGCCCTGTATTCAGAGCTTTTGTTTGTAGCAGAAGCATTAAAATGCTTAGTAGTAAAGAAGCTACAATATATTTTGACCCATTTGTCCAGTTTATGTTTCTGTTCTTATTACTCTTTGGAGAAGTGATAATCAGTTGTTCATTCTAAAAGACATTTGAAAAATGCTAGGGTTCTAATTAGAAAAAATAGTTCAATTTTGGCTAATCTTAGCATATTCTCTTACAGCGGAAAAGTTTCTGGAATCAGTTGAAGGAAGCCAGAATTATCCATTGTTACTCTTAACACTGCTGGAGAAATCACAGGAAAATGTCATCAAAGTTTGTGCATCTGTAACATTCAAGAACTATATTAAAAGAAACTGGAGAATTGTAGGTATTTTTCTGGGTAGATGTCCTAAGAGTTTGTAATCTCTTTGAACTAGAGAAAGATATTCTAACTTTAACTTTGCAGAATGCATGTACATTTCTAGAGAATAAACACAGAGCGCTTATTTATGTGGACCTTTTTAAAACCTGGAGTGCTGAGTTCTTTTAAGAGCTGACTGATAAAAATGTAGGAGGAGCAATACTTGAACATATCTATCTGTACAATATTTGAAGCCCATTTAACCAATTCCAATTTTATTTAAGGTAGAATGATTGTAAAGTGCCTACTCTCAGGAGCTGGACAATTTGGCTGGTATATGTTATCATGGTATAACATTTCAAGGCAGCACTGCAGCTGAAAGAGATCATTCTAGATCATCTCCTTTGTATTCATGCTTATGAGGGATGGAAGGATGTGGGTAGTGCCAGTTCATGACACTTAAAGGTATTTGTAGAAGTAAAATAAAAACACTGCCATTTAATCCCATCTTATCTTTTGTTTTGAAGAGTGGAAATATTTTTAATTCAGAACTTATAGCAATCATTTAATTTATGGTGGAAATCACATTTGAGAGCTCCACCCTTACAGTAGGAATGAGACTTTCATTGCTGCTTTTTATATAGTATTTAATGGAAAGTGCTGTTTCTGTCTATGAAGAAGTATAAAATGTGCAATCTTGAATATAAAGAAAAGTATGTGGTGTTTCTTAGCTTACTGCTTAGCATAGGTGTTGCGGTCCCCTACCCTTAGTATTAAGCAGGTTATGTTAAGATCAGCACATCTAATCTGGGACAAAATTTCTAGACTTTTATGCTTGTAAAACTGCATTTCAGTCATTTCTCCCAAGTAACATCTTTATCCATTATGTGTCAAAAGGAGAAATAACATTCTGTTGCAGAAAAACTTGCAAGAGGCTTCCCTGCTATGGCCTGCTGATGTAACTTGGGATGAATTTTGTATTGGAGTTGTTGCAGATGCTGTGTAGTAAGACCATTACAATTGCTATGTGATTTCAGGCACATTCCTGTGTCCAAAATAGAAGCTTTAATTTCAGGAGCAGCTATATGAGTATAAAATATTGCCCTAAGGCTAACTGATCTAGATCACGTGGTTTGAGTTAGCATCCTTGAACTTGGCAGATACAAAACTCAGAGGAAGGAAAATGGTTTTGCTTCCCCAAGCACTTTGGTGATGGGACCTGGAGGGTCCAGCAAACAGGGAAGTGCTTGGGATGTGTGTGTGTGTGTGCATTTATTTATTTTCTCTGAAGTAACTGGAAAGTAGTCTTCTCTTTGCTGTCTTTAATGTAAAAATGTCTCACTTTGGAAATTTCATAAGTAAGCTCATAGTAGCATTTGCTGTTGTTGATCTCACCACCACTTCAACCTCCCTGACCCACCCCCAGCAGAACTGTGAACCTTACCTGTCTTTGGAGCTTGTCTGTTGACAGCTGTTGCTGCCTTTCACATCAAATAACTTGTAATGCTCAGATTTTAAAGATCATGTTTTTTTTTCCTTTTTTTTTAACATATGTATGTTCCTCTGATTCAGTGTAATGTAATAGAAATATAAAAGAAAGCAATGTTTTCTGTGTCTTGTTTTTATAACTGTGTGCCTATAGCTAAGCATAACCCTTGAAATGGCTTGATTTTTTTATTATTATTTATTATTATTTTTAAGGTTATAGGAAGATAGCGGAAGGGAAGTAAGAAAGGGTAGAGTAGGAGTACTGCCGGATTGAAGGCCTTTTAGCAGCACTCAATGCAGTGTGGAGATGCTTTCCTCTCTTAATTGTTTTGGAAAACTCCTAGGTTTGAACTTAGGTGCTGATACCACAGATCTTGTAGCTATTGGTAGAGTCACCACTGTTCTCATTTTATTTCTTTAGTAGAAGCATCCTGATTTACTGCCACTTGGCTTTACCGACATCTGTATTTAAGTTAGTTTTATGTTTTTGTGTAATCTATGCTAATCTTAATGTACTCCTTCTAGAATGTAAGGCTTGAGGCAGCTGAAATAAAATGAATCTTTTGTGGCTGGCTGCAGTTAGGACAGATCCGTGGAAAAGAAAACTGGTGGATTAACTTGTGTGTATTATTGGCATTTGCTGCCACCCTTACAGCATTTTTTTTTGATAAAATTTCCCCATGTTAAACACATGGAAAGGAGAAAATGTAGTTTAGGGTTTTATAGAAAAATACATATTTTTTTCAGCTTTGTTCAGATGTTGCTATTACATCTCCGCTATATGCCATGGCTTATCTTGGACAAATATGCTTTTTAATAGTTATGATTAATTTTTATATATTGAGGGTATTGCCTCAGTGCCTAGAGTATACTGACACACCCATGACTTACTGCTTTAATTTTAGATTGAAGATGAACCAAACAAAATATGTGAATCAGATCGGATAGCCATTAAAGCCAACATAGTGCCCTTGATGCTCAGCAGCCCAGAACAAATTCAAAAGCAGGTAATATGGCAATTTCTGATTGTGTCTATGAGACTTTTAGAAAATTGTCAGTATCTGGTAGCTCTGGTTATTGGTAAAGCAATACCTAGCACCCTTATTGATAATGTTATGCCAGTCTAAATATCTTGGAATATGTACTCTTAGCTACTTTTGCCCACTTACTGCAATTATTTTACTGGTAAATAATCTTAAATATAGTAATTCTATGGAATAAGACTGCATGTGCACATAGGATTTAAAATAAGATTTATTAATTTGTGGTGAAAACTAGTTGATCTTGAACCCAATGATTTTGAATCTGACAAGAATAATAAGGATTTTTTAGATATCTATAATTTTCAGCATGACTGATGCATAATTTTTGTGAATAGAACTTTTATTATATCACAAAATAATTATTTTTCCTTTCCAGTTGAGTGATGCAATTAGTATTATTGGCCGTGAAGACTTTCCTCAGAAATGGCCAGACTTGCTGACAGAAATGGTGAATCGATTTCAAAGTGGAGATTTCCATGTCATTAATGGGGTCCTTCGCACTGCTCACTCTTTGTTTAAAAGGTACCAGGAATATTGGAGTATGGATTGTAAAATTTCTGCTTAACTCTATAAATTTCGACCATAAGGATTGGCTGTGTGTGTCTACAAAAACTGCTGTTGTGCCTTCTGCTTATGCCTAGTGACTCCTATATGACCTTATTTAAGAGATCATCAATTTTTGCACCTTGTATGATCTAGTTTAACTGTGCTTTTTAGGTTTTGTGTTTGCTTGACAGGATTTGCCTCAAAGTTCAGCATGAAAGTTAGTTATATGGAAGTTAATTTAGGAATAAGTGTTAAAAGTCTATTTTATGTTTTCTTGTCTCTTTCACTTGTCAGGTACCGCCATGAATTTAAGTCAAATGAATTATGGACAGAGATCAAACTTGTCCTTGATGCCTTTGCATTGCCCTTGACAAATCTCTTTAAGGTATTCATTACTGAATCATTCCTTAAACAAGTTTAGCATTCTAGATTGCACTGTTGGATACAAAATGAAAACTAAATGAAAACTAAAGAAGAGTTGCTTTGAAACTGATAATGAGGTTCAAACTAGAATGAGGAGTCAAGACATGGCATAACCATAAAGAGGAAGAAAAGTGTATTTTCTGTAAAAAGAAATTAAATCCATTATTACATGTCACTTTTCAATACTTGTTGTAGATATGACTTATGTGTGTTACTTGACTGAATCTTTTGTCTTTTTCTAGGCCACAATTGAACTTTGCAGCACACATGCAAATGATGCTAGTGCTTTGAAGGTTCTATTTTCTTCTCTCATTCTAATTGCGAAGCTGTTCTACAGTTTAAATTTTCAGGTGAATCTCCTTGTTTTTCTAATTATTGCTTTTGCTTTGATCTCACAAAGTTATTATGCTCTTATTTATAGGATCCATTTGAGGCAGCCTATAAGGCCATGATTTATGGCCAAAATAAAAGTTGACAGTCTGCATCAACGCTGGAGTAAAGGCACAGTAAGGAGGGGGTTAATTAATGCGTTAGCTTGGCCCTATCTGTATAGAAGATTGAGAGGCAAAACCCTTGTTATAGCAAGAGGTTGTGGAGATAGTTCTCTGACCATGTGCTGTAAAAGACAGAAGTCAAATTTCTGAGTTTGTTACCCATTGTGCTCCTTTATAAGTAAGTCTGTAATAACATGAGCTCAATTTTGTTAAGTGAACGTCAATTAGTTTAGAACTAGTAGCACTTTAGCCCTGCGATAGCTAGTAATTCTGGTAGCATGGCGTTTTGAGACCAGACCTAATTTTGTAATAGTAAATAAATGTATTCTATGGGGGAAAAAAAAAAAACAAAAAAAAAACAAAAAACAGTAAAACCAGGTGCTGCTCTGGTTTCTTGTACTTTGACACGAGCAAAAGCAAAAGTTAAGTGTGATGATATTGCCTTGATTGTTCAGGCTGCTCTTTCAACATTGGACAAGAGAGTAAGTTGCAGCTGGAATTGGGTCTTGTGCTTTCTTTCTCAGACAGTGAGATTCTTTCTATAGAAAACTAGGCTGTCTAGGGTGTAGCAACTAAAAGATTGGAAAAATGTTGTGTTCTGAAGCCTCTGTTTTTGAGGAGGATGGTTATTTTGTTTTTAATATTTTCTCTTGAGGACTGTTGTTCATACTTCAGCTTGCAGCATTAGGTTGTAATATGAATCCTATATCCTCTATAGGATAAGATGATTATATAAGCTTTGCAGTCACAAGTTAAAAGGTGGATTTATGGTTTTCTTTTGCAGGATCTTCCTGAGTTTTTTGAAGATAACATGGAAACATGGATGACAAATTTTCATACTCTTTTAACATTAGATAATAAACTGTTGCAGACGGATGTAAGTATTGCACAAAATTACCTGTTTTACTTCTGTGTGGGTGCAGAACATCTCAAGTATTTTTTTTTTGTTTGTTTGGTAAATGAGGGGATACAGCAATTATATGGAACTTAAGTAGGTAGACTCATTGTTTAAGAAATCTGGGCTCCAGTTATTCAAGTTCCATATCAGTTACAGTTATAGCCAGATCTCACAGTCAAATGTATAAAGCATGACCTTCAGAATGAGTTGTTAAATATTTGCTCTCACAGTCTGTCTTAATTATGAGAACAGTTTCCAGTGTGAAAAGGGATATCATGTCTTCAAAGCACAAACTCTGTGCATTTTTATTTTAAATGCTATTTTAAAAGCTAATCTCTTCCAGATATGGTACAATGGCTTGCCACATGGTGGAGCCAGAGCGCTGTACAAGTTTCTCGCTAGTATCTGAAAGATGTTTTAAACAGTGCATTTTGTGCTGTAGTTTCATGGTCACTTTTGGCTAAGCCTGCTGCTTCCTCTTCTTTTGCTCTTCTTTTGTGTCTGTGGATCATTGCCCAGCACAGACTTGTATGGCTGTGGATTGAACCTCGTATCAGGGGGCTAAAGGTGGTTAAAACTGAAAGGTGGGCTTTGGTTTTCTATTTCCCCCTCTTTTTAAAAAAATTTTAAAGGTATTTAAGCTTTGTAGAATATGATGAAATAATACTATATAAATATGTGTGGATAACGTTAATGGATATGTGGATAACTTTAATATTAAAAGTAGAATTGGAGTTGGATACTTAAATTTTTTCTTTTTTATGTGAGGATGAAGAGGAAGCTGGGTTACTGGAGCTCTTAAAATCCCAAATTTGTGATAATGCTGCTTTGTATGCCCAAAAGTACGATGAAGAATTCCAGCCCTACCTGCCACGTTTCGTAACAGCAATCTGGAATCTGTTAGTCACAACAGGCCAGGAAGTTAAATATGACTTGGTAAGTTTTTATAAACTGATCTTGTAAAGTTTAATGAATTGCAGATTGGTCAGCAATGCTAAAATTTTGTGAATTTTGTGTGTGTTGTTCTAGTTGGTTAGTAATGCAATCCAGTTTCTGGCCTCCGTTTGTGAGAGACCACATTATAAGCATCTGTTTGAAGACCAGAATACATTGACAAGCATCTGTGAAAAGGTTATTGTTCCCAATATGGAATTTAGAGGTAATTTTTTTTATTATTTTTATTAATCTTACAAAAATAATAGTAAAAAATAACTGTTTATATTGATATGTTATATTAGAGGAGGATTAACTCATGTGCTGAGTGCCACCAGTAACTTTTCATGTTTAGCCTAAGTACCAGAAAAATTCAAAGAGTCTAGGCATGGATATCTGGTCTGCTGAATTGTAATACTGCTCCTTGTTTTGAAAGCTTCATTTTGATCTTGTTGCCTAAAATACAATGATGATGTTAATGATGATTTGCAGACATAAAAAGTTTCTTTTAAGTTTGACTTAAATTTCTTTCTTTAAATACATTTAGTATTGAATATGCTGTGGTTTTTGTTTGGTAGGGATTTTTTTTGTTTCTGTTTATTTTTTTTCGCTCTTTCCTTTCACAGAAATACATAAGATCTTGAATGTAAAAGCCAATGTAATTTGTAATGTAATGTTAACTATGCTACTCTGAGTAGTTTTGATTTATTTCTATTAATGTTACAGAAGACTGATTTGAAAAAGTACCAAATTGGTAAAAATGAGACTGCTTTTTACCACCAAAAAAGAGATGTTGATATTTAATTGCCTACATATTTTATATTTTCAGCGGCTGACGAAGAAGCATTTGAAGATAATTCAGAAGAATATATAAGAAGAGATTTGGAAGGATCTGGTAATCCACAGATTTTTCCTAAAGATATTTGATCTTTAAATACAGTTCTAAAGAACTCAAGCATTTTTCTGAGGCTCTTGCAATTTATTTTTGGAATTGGGAACATGGTTTTCCCCCAAGAGACTTTATCCAAATTTTGATTAAATTTCATGTCATGGCCTGCCCCTTCTGACAGTTTTTTGTTTTGAACAATGTTTCTGTAGCTTCTTATTGTACTCAGATTGTTGTCTTCTGGACTGCACTGTCATTTCAGCAAATTTAGCCTGCAAGTCACTGCTGAATAATGGCCACAGTTCTGTATTTAATTCCAGTACGTAGAATTCTAAATAATATAGATAAATTCATATCTGAATTTAGCAGCCTCTGGTGTTTTAATTTAAATTTTGTCCAGTTTTGCATAAAGATCTATGGTCAAGACAGGTAGACACCAGCCAGCCTTTGTGTGTGCTGGCACTCTGTTGAAACCAATACAGAAACCTTTCTGAAAACACAGAGCTCTTTAACAGAGCTGCTTCATTTTCAGATTGCAGTGGTCTAGTTTTCAGACAGACTGGAGCATACAATGAACCAGATACAAATCTGTGTGGCATTCTGTATGTACTGTTCTGTGCCACAAAGTGGATTACTGACACTATGTAATACGTTGCAGTACCCTTGCAGTGGAGGACAAAATTGGAAGAAAATACTTTCATGCTTCTTCAAGCAAATATTTTGTGGTATTCATCTATTTTAGGTGTATATGAAGCTTTTATCTGTCAGCTATTTCTGCTTTTAAGATAATTTAGTCAGAAGTATTTTCTATGTATTTCTGAGACTACTCTGGCAAAGTAATTTATTGCAGATAACTGACGTGCTTCACCTTCCTATGTCCCTTCTGTGTGAATATCATATTTAAGACCAGATTGTATCTTATTTTTTTTTCCTCTTGTAACAAGGAATTTTTACAAATCCTATGAAAATTAAGTATTTTGCTTGCACAGTTATCAAGAAAAGATAGTAAAATGTGTACCTCTGCATGCTTATTGAAACTTTATTTGCAGGGCAAACCTGTCCATACATAGGCAATATTGGAAGATGTCCATTTCTCTTGTAGAAAAGAGTGAATAAAATACACTAGTTTCAATTATGACAGTAAATAAAATGCTGTACTCATACATCAATGTGGAGAATTGTAATTATTAGCAGAAGGTGGAGATGTATCGTAGGAGTTGTTTATGTTCTTGTATCTAAAGAATTTTTGGTTCTTGTGCAGATATTGACACAAGGCGCAGAGCAGCTTGTGATCTAGTCAGAGGTTTGTGCAAGTTTTTTGAAGGGCCAGTTACAGGGATCTTCTCTGGCTATGTTAATTCCATGCTGCAAGAATATGCAAAGAATCCATCTGTTAACTGGAAGCACAAAGATGCAGCCATTTACCTTGTCACATCTTTGGCATCCAAAGCCCAGACTCAGAAGGTACGTCTACATTTTGTTTGTTCATTTGACATATACATTTGCATATTAGAGTTTGTAGGAGGATTGAAATAAATAATTTTGTGCTGCTTCAAAATGGGAATAATGGTATATGCAGTATTTTAATATTGATGAGATTAAATGCTGTGCCTATACTGTGGTCATGGTTTAATATCATCTTTAACTGCGGATGAATTACCTGATCTTCACGTATATTGGGCAGTCAGCTATCATGTGTGACTGTGACTGTTTGGCAGGGCTTGTTAGCATGAATGCAGCAGCCCTATAAAGAAACAGAATTGCCGTGAGTCTAGAGCCTTAGTGCTTTTAAATCATACTGAGTCAGAGCTGTAAGCCCTGAACGCCAAATTTAGCTGCACAGGAGACCAGAAATTTTGAGAAGGAGTGACTATAAGGAATTTAAACAGCTTCCTCAATTCTTCATATTATATTCCTCAACACTTCCTGTTCCCTAGATGCTTATATCTTGGAAATAGCATATGAACCTAAAAGAGCTGTCACAGTAAAAGTCATAGTGAATTAATAAGATTCTGATGTTTTCTGTCCAATATTTTGATTCATTATTATGGGTGATTCATGTTATTCTCAACTCAGGGCCAATAACTTTGAATGTTCAAACTGTTACAACTGAGAAGTGGTTGCTAAAAAACATAGGAAAGAAAAATAACTAAAGGGTTTTCTGCTTGAAATGATTGAAATATTACCTCTGCAACGTGCATGTATCCTGTAGGTTCCTTTTTCTACTTTTTTTTTTTTCCTAGCATGGAATAACACAAGCCAATGAACTTGTTAATCTGACAGAATTCTTTGTCAATCATATTCAACCTGACTTAAAGTCTGCTAGTGGTAAGTTTAAAGTTAATTTTCATGACAGCAAATTGTGTAACTTGCTAAAACCTTGACTCTGACCAGTGTCTCTTAAGGCACAGATATAAACTGAAATGATTTCGTGTCAGCCTTATCTCTGAGGCAGAAGATGGTGTATAGAGTGTTAATATATGGCATGTGGGAAGTAATTTGAGTTAGTTTGATTTGCAATGAATGAACTTTTAAACAAAGGTGAATTACCTTGTGCAGTCTTCAGAATAAGAGCATGTACTCACATGATTGCTATCAGCTGACATGCTTAAATTAGTTGAATTAAAGTAATTTGATTTCTGTATTTGTGTATGGCAGACTTATATGCTAGATGGAACTCAGAAATTAAAATACTGGATGGTAGGCTGTAGTCTGTATCAGGCCATGCTGATGAGATTACAGATTTATAGATTAAAGCCACAGACTGAGTGGTTATTTTATGCTTCAACGACTGTGATATTTGGAGAGTAGTGGGTGGTCTTGGAATGCATAATTGGAGGCTGTTAGAGCTAAAAGAGGGAACTTTACATGAAAGAGTTGGACTGTGCATTTAATGGTGTCAGTGTGTGATTTGCATGTAAAACTGATACTCCACCTAAAAGTGCCCGTGTGATAGCAGTACACAAACTAAGCAGTGTGGGAATACACTGCATGCCTTTCAGGAGGAAAAATCAGGACTTGTACTGCATACAGACACAAAATCAGGAATCAAAAATACTAAGACTTGCATTTTTTTTTTCCTTTGCAGTGAATGAATTCCCTGTTCTAAAAGCTGATGGTATCAAATATATCATGATTTTTAGAAACCAAGTAAGTTTTTTTCCCTTTATTCTTGTGGGGAAAAAAAAACTTTGTGGTTTGTCACTTTATACTTGCTAAGCCTGCTTAACTTAATTTAACATACTCTGTAACACTCAATGAGTGTTTAGTAGTCCTATATAGCATTCTGTGCTGAATTTTTAATTTTGAAAGTAGATGATACTGGAATAAGTAGCTAATTAATATCTAATCTATATGCTGTCTGTATCCTATTAGAATGCTTCACTTAAAATACTTCTGTTATACTGAGATTTCTCAAACAAGTTTGAAAACCCTAGAATCAGCTAATTGCTTGTAGCATGATAGCAGTTGTCAGGGAGAGTACAGCAAATTTGTCCTCTGTTATCTTTTATGATTTGTGAAATGTAGCCAGTGGATTTATTATTAATTTTTATTATTAATATTAATTATTAATTTAGGCTTTACATTAATTCACTTCTAAAAGTTCTGTGATTTTTTTCCTTTTTGGAAAGAAAAAAAAAAAAACTTGATAACACTTAATTGCTGCTTAAGACAGAGCAGAGTGGAAAATAACTAGTCTTTAGGAATATAGGCACTTACTAGCATATGCAACAGTCAGGATAGATATATAAGAGATGGCAGAAACTGGTACCTCTTGCTTGTATGTGATTTAGCAGCTGGAGAAGACTTCTGGGATTTCTTCCTTTACCAAGCTTTCAATTTGTGCCTGAACTCAGAGCTGATAGGTGTTGAACCATCTGTATTTTTATGTAACGTTTATATAATTTGTTGCTATATTTTTGTAGGTACCTAAAGAACAACTGTTGGTATCTATTCCTCTTTTAATCAATCATCTTCAAGCAGAAAGTATTGTGGTCCATACTTATGCAGCCCATGCCCTTGAAAGACTATTTACCATGAGGGGGACTAGTAATACTACCCTGTAAGTTTTCCAGCAGAAATAAATTCATTGTTACACAGTTTTTGTCCATTAAGGATGACATATCTGTAGGTATCTTATTTCTTTATGTTACAGTATTGTGAAGTGCTTGAAATTTGTGAAAATGTTTCATCATTAAAGACCTGTGTTTTACTTCCAGCATTACAGCTGCAGAAATGATGCCGTTTGTAGAAGTGCTGTTAACAAACCTTTTTAAAGCACTGACACTTCCTGGCTCATCTGAAAATGAATACATTATGAAAGGTGAATACTTTGAGTCCTGCCCTATAAGTGTTACTTGGCTAACTTGAGATAAAAGCTTAACTTCTTGTAGCTTATATATGATAGTTTTATTTTTAGTTACTTAAAGGCTACCGAAATTTTCATTTGGAAAAATAAATATATTTATGCAAACCTATTAAAATGGTCTGCACAGGCTGCAGTTATTTGCCAGACTGTGTGAAGTCACCTTTAACTAAATTTATGAAACCCAAGAAAAACAGAGTAGGATTGTGTGTGACAAATCAGTTCTCAAATGTTGTGTCTCTGTAGTTGGAGCAGCCACCCTGGTGGTATAAGCAACAGATCTGAATGGCGCATTGCTAACAGCCTGCTAATATCCGAGACTTTGCAAAGACCCTCTTTTACTTTGGCCAAGTTGCTTAATCTTTCTGTGCTCTATCTATAGAATGAGTGTAGCAAGGCTTTTCTTATCCTTTGTTGTAGCTGTAGATCTGCATCTTGCAACAGTTGTTCTTTCTTACTTCTTAATTCTTTGGTCTGATTTAATAGTAAAAGGGTAAGGATGTAGGTATAGGACAGAAGTGCGTGTTTCTCTCCAGAAGATAATATTTTCAATTTATTTGCAGCTATCATGAGAAGTTTTTCGCTGCTACAGGAATCCATTATTCCATACATCCCTTCTGTCATCACACAACTTACACAGAAACTACTGGCTGTTAGTAAGGTAAAGAAAAGGTTATATGAGCAAAAGGTTCACACTTACTTCTTATCAGAGTAGCCTTTTAAAGATTTAAATATACTATATTTGTCTTGTTGAAACATTGCTACTTGTTCAGTACTTCTCAATTAAAATAAGCAAAAACAAGCTTCTAGTGAGATACTGTCTTCCTTTCAAGATGTACTTTCAAACCATTCTTCTCTGCTTTCACCTGAAACATCAAAACGGCTTATGAAATGTTTTTGTAATAATAGCTTTTTTTCTAGTATAAATGTTCTTCTGTGCAGAAGGTAGCATTAGAGTAATTTAAATTTTTCAAATCTCCTTCATTCTTTGATGGGGAAACTTCTCAGTCTAATGTCAAACTTAAACTCTGAAATGTGGGCTTAATTTGAAAAAATTACCTATCATTAATAAAGCAGTATCCTTATTGCTAGTTGCTCCTTTATATTTTGGTTGAAATAAAAATTATGTTATACTGAATAAGTGACATAGCTACCAGCTGAGGTTGATTTATTTGTTCATAACTTGTTTTTAGAATCCAAGCAAACCTCACTTTAACCATTACATGTTTGAATCAATATGCTTGTCAATAAGGATAACATGCAAAGCAAACCCTGATGCAGTTGGAAGCTTTGAAGAGGCCTTGTTTATGGTCTTCACTGAGATACTACAAAATGATGTACAAGGTAAATTAAAAGTAGCAAGTCTTTGTGTTCTCTCTCTGCTACAGTTGATTGTCTTGATTAACCTCATGGCAGGTTTTTATTTTATTTTTTTTTTTTAGTAAGACAAGAAACCCAAGTGAGAGCAGAGAAAAGTCTTTAAAGTCCAGACAAATTGATGAAGCAGGTGTGCCCTGTGGCACAAACCAAATCAAGATGCTTCCTAAAAAACATTTATTTTTTAAACCAAACTATATTTTGAAAGAATTTTAACCGACACTTCCCCAAATCTTCATGTTTTTCCCAATTGCACTGCCCTGTTTGTAATGGTTTAGTGTCCATGTTGTATTTTGAAACATGCACAAATAGAAGAAATGAAAGCATTCCATGCATCCAGCTTGTATATCTATGCAGTGATTCAATTTGAGATGCACTATACTTATTTCCACAGTTTTATTTGCTGGAATCTGTGTTGTATTGGATTTGTGGTTTCAGTTCAAAGATCTGTGGCTCTGAACAAGAACGGTCACTCACAATTCTCCCCTTCTGCTTCCTGTGTTTTGTTATTATCTTCTAGAGTTCATTCCATATGTGTTTCAAGTGATGTCTCTACTTCTGGAAATGCACAAAAATGAAATCCCATCATCCTACATGGCGTTGTTTCCGCATCTTCTTCAGCCAGTGTTATGGGAAAGGACAGGAAACATTCCTCCTTTAGTCCGACTCCTGCAGGCTTATTTAGAGCGAGGTGCCAATACAATAGCAAGAGCTGCTGCTGATAAAATAGTAAGTTGTATTGATTTAGTAGAATTGTATGTTTCTAGACATGTTGATTTAAGATATTTTAAATTTAAAAAAAAAAAAGTGGGAGAGGTGGAGGAGGGAGTTTTATCCTTCAGCAGATAACTGGATTTGTGCAGAATTTCTGCTTGTACTTCACTCGTACATAGGCTTTTTAGATGCTTTTCCACTGTGGCAGTCTGGGATTGATTTTTTTTTTCCATGTACTTCTATCAATTAAGATGTAAAGTTCCTGCATTGGGTTCCTGTGGCTTTTTGCAAGCAGATAAATTTCCATAGTTTTCCAGTTTTATCTGCCCTACCTCAAACATGGGAAATTGGGAAAACTTGGAGGTTCCATTCAGAACAGTGAGTGAGGAGGAACAAAGACATTGGGAGATTTGAGAGTTAGTAAATTCACTGGGAGACTTGTTCTGTGTGCTTGAAGTTCTGTCACTGCTGCTGCATGATCTGCTGTAGTCAGAGTTAAACTTGCAGGTGTTCTTTTAGTCAAGGTTAATTTTAATGTTTAAAGGGAATATCACTTGTCTCATTAGAAATCTCTCTTTTTGTCCTTTATTGCAGAAATTAAACCTGTATTAGGTTATGAAAGTTTTCATATTGGTATGTGTTTTAGGCCATAGGGGCAAGTTTCTCGTAGATCATACATAAAGAATCATAGTATATAGCTTTATATTTGCTTTTTTACAGCCTGGATTGTTAGGTGTGTTCCAGAAGCTGATTGCCTCTAAAGCTAATGACCATCAAGGATTCTATCTTCTAAACAGTATTATAGAGCATATGCCTCCGTGAGTATGAACTGAGACTACATTCAAAACTAATTTCTGTAGTTAGTCAATACTTAGTTTGTGCACTTCATATTTAATATTAAGCTTTTTAAAAAGTCAAATTTGTCAGTAAAAGAGGCTTGAACTAGTCTATACATGTTTTTCTGTGCTTTGGCTTGATTATTGTTTTAAATTTCTAGTGAATCAGTTGGCCAGTACAGGAAACAGATCTTCATTCTACTATTCCAAAGACTTCAAAATTCCAAAACAACAAAATTTATTAAAAGTAAGTAACTTCCTTTATGAAAAATATGCTGGTGATGCTGTTTATGCAACAGTCTTGAATAAGTGTTATGTAGGGTCCTGTGACTATGCAGATAAAGAGGGAATAGTAAGCTTTTAACATTGGTGACTTGCTTCAAATTATATGTATTATAAAAGATTGCATAAAGGACACTTGTCACAACACAGAGTTTTTACTTAGTTCACTAGAATGCAAGGACTGTAACAAGGGGGAAATTTTGTTTATTCCTTTCACTTTCATGCTCTGAAAGACATCCTTCATTATCTGAAAGTGTCTCTATTTCATCTTTAATACCAGCAAACTTCCATTCTCAGACAAAATGATACTGACCTTATTTGCCTTTGTTACGTATAGTTAGCTATTGATAATATTCTGCCTTAAACAAACAAAAATATGTGACGTATTACTCAAATGTATTTTATGGCTATTACTCCTATGACTCTGAGGTTATCACATTGATTAAATTATTTAGAGAGTCATTATTGCACAAATTGTACAATATCCTTTTTTAATCTTGTAAAACCCACCTATAGCCTTCTACTGATAACAAGAATATGATTGCTTATAATGCTCATCTTCAAACTAAAACTAAATAGCACTCTGAATGCATTAGGCTGATTTTTCAGTACAATGATCACATAAAGCAGTTCATAACTAACTGAAAAACTGCATTGCATTAAGAGTTTTCAGTTAAAAACATTCAAAAGGACTTTGTGGTTCATGATCCAAAAGGTTTAACAATGATTTTCCTCATGCTTTATGATTGGTCTAAGGGAAAATAATCGATTTTCATTTTAGTGGATCTGTGGCTGTGTTTAAGTTTTTCTAATAATTGTGCATGGAAAGATCAGCAATTACTTTGAACTTTAAAAAGTCTAGGTAACTAGTTAACATAGTAAATACACTTCATTAATACTCAATACTTATTTGGAATGCCACTGCTAGCCCAGTAAACAACTTCATAACATGTTTTGCGGTTGACTATAGAGCTAGTGTTTTGATTGCCTGTTCATTTTAATTTGATCTTCTTTTTGTTACAGGTTTCCTAGTCTTCATTAACTTGTACTGCATAAAATATGGAGCATTAGCTCTTCAAGAAATATTTGACAACATACAGCCAAAGTTAGTATGATGTTTATTCAAGGCTATGTAATCTTTGCTTTTTAAAGCTGGAAATGCTCTTTTAACAGTGATAGAAAAGTATTTTTTTCTACTTTGACTAGACAAACCCAATTTGACTAGCCAAACTTTTTTCTACTGTGGAGATGGGTTAATTTTTCTGTGTAGCACTTTTTCTAATTTGTTGCCCACGGTTCTTCTGTGATAATTCAAAATATTAGTCACTTGAGCATATTATAAAAAGGGGCAAGTCATGGACAGTTTGTGCTGTCAAATTTCTAGCAGGTGAATGCTGTGACAGGGCAGCATCACTAGTTACCAGGTGTTCTAGGTTTTTGTTTGTTTGTTTTCTCTAGTGACTTGTACTATAGCAGTTATTTTTGTTAGTGTAAGCCTGATGCACTCACTGTCCTAATACTTTTTCCTTTAACATCATATAGGATGTTTGGAATGGTTTTGGAGAAAATAATAATTCCTGAAATACAGAAAGTGTCTGGACAAGTTGAAAAGAAAATCTGTGCTGTTGGTATTACAAAAATATTGACAGAATGCCCTCCTATGATGGACACAGAATATACGAAGCTGTGGTATGTAGCACACTTTTGAAAATATGAGCTACTCTTCAAAAACAGCTCTTTATAAATCACTGTTTTGTTTTCTTCAGACTTGCTTATTATGAAGCTGATTTTGAGGCTTTTCCTACTACTTTCCCTTCTAGCAAATAAAAAATCTGTATTTTCAAAGCAGATCAAGCTGGCTTGAGAATATGGGCATAGAGCACTGACCTACCATAAGTGGGTCCATGTTTAAGAAAAAAAGTATTATTTTCTTTTTCTTTGTATTGCTTCTGAAAAGTTAGGGCCAGTTTTGACTTAAAACTGTTATGCTAGTCAGAAGAGCTAAGCACAGGTATTAATAACCAAGAGAGACATTTTAAGAACTTAGCTTGACAATACAATTTTGGGAAAAGCTATCTGGGAAGATGATAGATCATTCCAGCTGAATGAAAATAAACTAGGGAAAAAATGGAATTAAAGCAAAGGAGTAATCTAGAAGAGAACAAACTTCTTATGTATTTTAAAATAATTCAGCCTAATCAAAAATACGTTTTTGACACAAAAATACATGCTTTTGATTAGAGCATGTCACTTATGCCTGCAAAATATACAGATCTATTATAAGTATACAAAAACCCACACCTCCTCAAACCCAATGCAGATTAGGTGCTATAAGCTTGCAGCAGCTGTGCTAGTACTTGCAAGGGCTAAATTATAAAGGGTTCTGAGTAACTTAGACATTCTTAAATATACTCCCTTTCTAACATCTTAAGCAGTGTTACTTTATTCTCACCTCTTTGCATGTAGGACTCCTTTGCTACAGGCCCTAATTGGCCTTTTTGAACTGCCTGAAGATGACACTATCCCTGATGAAGAACACTTCATTGACATAGAAGATACTGCAGGATATCAGACTGCATTCTCTCAGCTAGCCTTTGCTGGGAAAAAAGAACATGATCCTGTAGGTCAAATGGTGAACAATCCTAGAATCCATCTGGCACAGTCGCTTCACAAACTGTCTACTGCGTGCCCAGGCAGGGTAAGTGGCTTTTATACATGCTATGCTAATCTCTGATTCTACAGAGAAGAAATGCCTATTTCACAATGGACCTTTTTTGCTAAAGGTTGAGAATCAGCAAAAATAGAGCATGTCAAAATTGGAAAACTAGGAATTACTCTTTCTATATTCTACAATTGAATATAGCTTTTGTAAGTTTTTTTTTTTCCTGCTTATCTTAAGAATGGCCACTATTTCCACATTATTTCACATAATGTTAATCTTAAACTTACAGTTTCTTAAACTGTATTATGCATCTCTCCACTTGGGAGATACATAATTTGGATTTGTCTTCAGTTTTATTTATCAGGGAACTTCAGGTAACTCATGTTACATAAAACAAGTTAAATGTAGAGTTAATTATTTTAACATGTAGCATATTTGTTTTCGGTAAGTAAAGATTGTCTGAAAGATTGCACTTGCATCCAAACACCTGCCTTAATAACTGCAGACCTGCTAAACTCCTTCACATTTGATGCAGGTGAGAAGCAAGCAAAGTTGCTATGAGTATTTCAGTTGCAAGATACAGCATGAGATAAGCCTTGTAGGCATACTGCTGTCAGCATGGGGAACTGTAATGCCAGCAACTGCTTTCACAATAAAAATTACTGCTGTTGGACTGTAACTTGACTTTGTACCTTATGTTGGCACAGTGATTAACAGGGTATAGTGGTAGCTTAATGTATACGTACATTGACACTTCTGCTCTCTCATGTATTTTAAGGTTCCATCAATGCTGAGTACTAGTCTGAATGCAGAAGCGTTGCAGTATCTCCAAGGATACCTCCAAGCTGCAAGTGTGACACTGCTATGAGTTGCATATATTATTTCACAAGCAAGATCAAAGGTTGTTTTGCTATACAGACAGTTGACACTGACTTTTTTATAGCAGAGCTCAGACAAAATGAAAAATGCTACTTGAAAATGTATTGCAGAATCCATCTTGTAAAAGATAAATGTTGCTTTAAGCAGAAGCTGAAAGAATTAGGTGGTTCATGTAATCATAGATAAAAGGTGGCTAACTTCCATTCCCAGTTTAATTTCAAAGGGAATAGTCATAGCAGTTTATTACAGGATTTATTTGAATTCTGTGCCTGCAGTGTTTGGATAACATTTTGAAATGTATGGAGAGCACTGGCTGTAGAAACTCACTTTTGGTCACTAAAATTCCTTTTCATTTTGATGTTGTCCTTTGTATTTCTTTTGTCTTTCTTTAAACTTTATCTAAATTGTGAATAAATAAGAAGTACTTGTTTAAAATGCCTGTCACTGTGCCTTTACTGTTGGTTTGGAGAAAAAAAAAGGAGAGAAAAAAAAAAAAGAAAAATCATGTTTTAAATTCAAGACAATATCCAATAGTGGGACTGTGCAGATTTTTCTTCAAATATTAGTTTAAATACACTGTAGCATCATACAGAGGAAATGTAAAACTTTGGCAGAAGGTCCAAAGCAATTATCACCCTTCTGATATTCATCAACAGGTGGCAGTAAGCTGCTGAAAGCACCCTTCTCTTTGGACAATACGTGTCAGTATAATGTGCCAAAAGCAAATAAAATACCCTCTGAGAGTATCAGTTTCTAAGTGGGTCTTTAGTGGTGTCTTAAAACTGAAGCAATAGTTTTCTCTGTTTAACTTGTTTTTTTTTTTCTCCCTATTTGCTCAGGTAGCCCTGAATTCTAGGTGCATCAATTTACCTTGCAATTATGGCTGCTGGACAGTGACAGGTTGAAAGCCTCAGCCTCATTGTGCTTTGATGGCATGGGCACAAAACTGCTAGAGCTCAGACTTTCAGAGCACTATATAAATAATCTGCAGCTAGAGACTGAAAAATTGAGTAGATTAAAGATTCACACTTACGTGATAGTATTATAAGTGTCCACAGAGATTCTGCAGATGAATTGTGTGTTTCCCTTCCCCACAGTATAGGGCTTTCCTGGTTACAGTGTCTGTGGAAGCTGAGTCTTGCATCAAGAAAGTTAGTGACTTTGCTGAGGGTAAACAGTAGGGCAGAATCAGCTGTCTTTCTGTTCTTCCTTAGTACCTTTGGCCGTCATGTGGGAATGCGTGTTGGTCTTAAGATGGAGCTGCTTGTTAGACAAGGGATATAAATAATATAAGTAAATGAAAATGTATTACATGAATCAGTATCAACATGTTTTTCTTGAATCTGTTCTGTAAGTCAGTGTTAGACCCTCTTAGTGCACAAATGTTGTAGTGACAGCCAAGTCTCCTGGTGTGAAGTAATACAGTGAAAAGCATTTGTTTTAGTGCTGATGAGAGACACACTACTGAGTTGTTGCCATCTTGCAGAAGCACCCTGCAGGATGAATTTCAATATAGATAGGCTGAAACCTCTTGAGACGTTTGTGGTATTTGCGGAGAACAGAAGAACATCTCCATAAAATATCACTGTTAGTTGAGCGGTGGTCACTCATAACCATTAAGTTAAAAGGATGCTCAGAACTCTGCTGTGTCATTTCTTATCTGAAATGGGGTCTTTGGAACGATGCGTCTCATTGTGTTAGATCTTAGTTCTGCAGCCCTCAGTAAGACTTCTTTAGGGGACAAGTAGTTGAGGTATATAAGAAACATCCATTCATTTAGTTATCTTACCAGTATCAACCATAGATGGAGCCAGATGGGATTTACAGCAACAGGCGAGAACCTTTTTGAGGGATAGCCAAAGAAGTTGAATCTTTTGAATGAGAAATAGTCATTGGATCTTAATCTTCAATGTTTAGCATGTCTTGCAAAATGTGATTTTTTTTTTTTTCATTGTGGGACAGACATTCTGTGCAACTTGAGTGCCTAGGTGAATATCAGGAAAGCTCAACTCAACTAAGAGTGGCACAACCACTGAGAGTTGAATGTATTAGACTTGTGGACGTGGCTGTGGCCCTGTTAGTGATACGTAATTTGTTCCTGATGTTTCTGTAGATTTCACACAGCATACAGTTTAGATAGAGCAGTTACTCTTTCAGGGAAATGGGCTTTTTAAGCATAGCGCAGGCAAGATTTAGCTCTGCTTTAGAGGGCAAATGTTAGTGGTGGTGTACTCACCCGTTGCTTAGGTGGAGACTTTATCAGTACTTTCAACACTTCCCATCCCCAAGATCCAGAAGGAAATGCAGTACTGCCACTAACTATATGTGTCAGTTTGAGTGGAAACTGGTGAAAGCATCTTGGTAACAGTTCTTCTCAAGAGTGTTGAAGCCTGTATGTCACCCTTAAGGTGAACTTCATGACTACTTGCCCAGATAGGCAAATACCTCTTCCATCACAAAGCTTATAAACACTTCTGCAGAGAAGTCAGCTCTGCCTTGTAAGTGATAATAGCAGAGGAAGTCTCAGATTCAGGGAGTAAAGACTACTTGCTCCTTTTTGAATACAAAGTTGGTGGTTGAAAGTGATACCTGCTTGGGATCATCTGAAATACCAGAACTATATGAAACAACAGTATTCTGTTTCATATTCATAAGCCTTCTTTAGATCCTATTGAGGTATTTGTGGGTTTCGGCTTCCAAGAAATTTTCTGAGGTATTTGCAATGGAAAAGAATAACTTACTCTTGATGTAATCACCTCAAGATGAGTTCTTGTTTGCTCAGGTTGTGAACAGACCAAGGTATCAGTATTCCTGCAGTGGTAGCAGCACATACGAAAGTGAAGTTCTTTGTTTCCTCTTCTAAAGTATATGGTAAGATGAGACTCATCCTCCTAGTGAGTTGGGTACTTCCTTTTGAAAGTCTGTGATAAGGATCATAATATATTCCTCTCAGCCGACTCTCAAAAAATTTAGTTTTCATCAGGCTCTCAGTAGCTTATTTTGAAGGTGCCTTCCTTCAGGGTGTACTTCTCTGTTTCTTCCATACACTTTTCTGCTCATTCTATGACCTTTAAACAAAAGTAGTCTTTCTGAGAGCCATAATACTATCAAGAAGGATAGGCCAGATTAAAGCAGTCGAAGCAGGTCTTACACTGTCTTTCAGCAGGACAAGATAACCACAAGGCACTGTGTGAGGATTTGGCTCAAAATCTTGACAATCTCTTTGTCTACAATTCTTCGCTTTTCCCTGAAGTTCACTGGTTGTTCTTACACAGAAAAGGTTTATCCATTTCTGATCTTTCCTTTACCTGTCCAAAGACCGTGTGGTTCAAAGGCATTGTTAAAAAGCTGAGGAAAAAAAAAAAAAAAACATTTTGATGAAACTTTTGAGGAACAGAGATGTGTTTCCTGCAGTATGTGCGTATGCTGACACTGGTTTGGCTGCTAGAAGCAGTCTAGTTGTAGCAAATCTCTTTATTTTGGGTAGAGTAGATTGTTTCACCTGACTCTGGCTGCCTCTGCCAGGCTGCTTCCAGTAGCTCATTGAAAGCTAGTTTGGATACAGCTATACACTGTGCTACAAAATGGCTTGTGTGTTCCCTTTTCCCGAAACTCTGGACGTCTGGATTATTATAACAGTTTTATCTTTCATAGAAACAATAGGATCCTGTTTAAAAGCTGTTATCTTCTTCACTCATTCTATCAACAGCTACAACAAAAAAACTGGGAGAAGAGCTATGCATATTTTTCAGCCCTGAGCAGAAGTATTGCAAGGATGTTTTCGCATAACATGTTTCAGGTATTTACTTTTAAAACTGAGAATGTTATTTGAAATAAAGGTATAGTCCAGAAATGACTGCTCTATGAAAACTTAAGTATGTATATAAAGGCAGATAAATGCTTTTTTTCCCTTAGCTTTCTACCTTTAATTATCAGATGAAGTCATTATTGACATTAATCTAATTTAGAAGAAATGTGAGATGTTCCTGGGGTATACTGGCTAAAATAGTAGGTACCAGCTGGTACATAAAAAGCTCTGTGACTTGGGTGGACAGCTGTTTGAAGAGTGACTAAAGGTCTATTTTTTTTTTCTCAAAATGATAATCTAATTCATACAAGGTCAGAGCTTGTTCTAGACTTTATTATACTCAAGATGGGATCATATAATATAGAAGTAAATACTTTATTAAGTAATAGTTCCTAAAAATAGAAAGTGATAGAGATGATATTTTGTTACAAATGAGTAACGTGTCAGAAAAGCAGAATAAAAGGGGTCTTAAGAAAGTTAGATCATATATTTAGCTTCCTGGTTAAAAAAATAATCTGGTTTTGTGCCTGATATAAGGGATATTTTGAAGTATTTTAAAAATATTCTTTATAAGTATCGGATTTCTACACGAACATCTGAAAATATTGTAGTTACGATATTGTTTCCTTAAAATTTTCATACAAGAAGATGAAAGTATCAAATATTTTGCAGATTATTAGCTAGAAATAGATCTCTGTCTCTCCATGTCTCCCTATTCCTATCTAAAACTATGCTTAAGCTGCTGCATAAAGAAGTATGGAAGAGTCTTTTGTAACATTTTTTAAAAGTAAAAATCATATGCACACTAGAGGAGTAAAGATCTCATCCTTCAAAAGAAAGGACGAATGTGTTGGATAATTGAGATGTTCTGCCAAGTGTTCTTCAGACTTTTGATTTACAGATGGATTTGCTTTATATTGTGCTATGCTTTATAATGTGGCTGCGAATACGTTTTTGGCACAATTATAAGGGTTTTATACATATCCAGATGCTTACAGTCTTCTGGAAACAAACAAACAAACAAAGTTCAATATATTTCAATCTGAAAGAAAATGTAGATTTGTATTTCCCTATCTCCACCTAACAATCTACAAAATGCACAAATGTTGTTTCTTTTATAGACCATGTTAAGCCTTGCAGTAACAATGACACAACAGTTGAAGTTTCATTTCCTTCTGAAATATAACTGTTGCTTGCTTGGCATAATTAAAGCATCTAACAGCACATATTATGCAACAGACCACAAGAACATATGAATAGGTGTTTAAATGTGATATGGGTTATATGTACATGCTTATATACCGGAGAATGTCTTTTAAATGCTATATTGTCAATTATTTTAAGTGTATGATGTATTTTCTTTATGGTGTCTTTGGTATCCATACCAGTATTAAAGACAGAAATGGATATGGAACTTTAGGTATAATGTTTTTTATTTCTAATTTTGTTTTGGCTAAGAAGTTTGAACCTGTGATGTTCCCCACTAGGTATGATGGTTTTCGTAGTTACTGTAGAATTAAGCTACATATCTTTGGTTAATAGGTGAGGTGAGCTGGATGCCACATTTTATTCACTGAACAGAGACAGAAATTCCTGATCTGCAGTTTCATGATGCCATGGGGTTTAAATGCAACCTTGTAACCTAAAATATATTTTTACCTATTAAGAAAGATAAATTATTTCTAAAACAAAAAGCTCTTATAGTACCTTTTTCTGACAGAATGGACTGGCTTATTTTAATATGTCTGGAGAGTCTTTGGTCCTGCACTTGGTTTTGCAAGCTTTTTTGATAGTGCAGTCTTGTTATAAAGAATCACATAGGTTATGAAAGTGTTGTTAAAATATTTAAGCTTAATACTAACTTATGTTTAAGTCTTGTAGGGTATTTTGATTGCTGCAGTGACTCAGGAAGGGAAACCCGGAGCGTCTGAGGTTAACCGGTGAGCCCCGTGCTGCTGTAGTTCTGCGTCCTTTCACTAGCTAAAGTTGACGGTACCTGAAGTAACATAATATTCAATGGCTCCATTTACGTGACAAATCTGAAATGACTAGAAAATCCAGGCTTCAGCAGCAGCATGTTGGAATTTTTGCTTTCCTAATGTGAAACAAATGCATTTCTGTCTTCCTTTTACCCGAAACTAACACAAGCAGGGATGTTGGCAGTCAGGAGGAAGCCATCCCAGAGCAACTAGGCACCAGGGTTCAGTTAAAGGCTTTGAATTATCGGCAGGTGGGGGCAGAGCTGCGAAGAGATCGGTGCCCCTCAGGGTGGGTTAAAGCTGCACATAAAGTTGCACAAATAGACTGGGCTCATTTGCGGGTGCAAGAGGGGTGCGCGGGGGATGTGCCGCAGCTTCCAGGGCGGCTCTGCGGGGAGCTGTTCTCGTGCGGCCCCTCGGCTTCTCCCTCGCACGCACCTTGGGAAATCCGCGTTGTTTTGGTCTTATTTGAAAATCCCCGTTTGAGGGCCGCGCTGGGCCCCTCCCAGCTCTTCCCCCCGCCGCCGCCGCCAGCAGGGCGGGCGCGGGCGCTGGGCCGGGCTGCCCCCCGCCCCTCAGCGCCTCCCCGGGTTGGCNTGAGCAGAGCCGGGGCTGCGGGAAGGGGCTGCGCGCCGGGCTCGGCCCCGCTCCCCCCGCCAGGCGCCTCCATCTTGGCCGGCGCCGAGGCCGGCCCGCCGCGGGGCACGCCGGGAGCTGTAGTCTCTCCCACGGCCGCGGTGCAAGCCGGGGGGCGTAGTCCTGGCCGAAGAGGCGGAGCTCCGGGCCACTCCGCGCTCCTATTGGCTGCGAGCCCGGCGCGGGGCGCGGCCCGCGGGGGCTCGTCCGCCTGCCATTGGCTGCGGGCTCGTCCCTCCGGCCCCCGCCCCCTCGCGGCGGCGCGGTGGCGTCACTTCCTCCCCGGCCGGAGCTGGCCCCGCTCATTCTCTTTAGTGTTTGCCCTGTGCCCGCCGCCTCCCTGCGCCGCCGCGCCGCGCCCGGCCCCCGCCCG
>VWPW01018861.1:0-38321 GCA_013389825.1 Crypturellus undulatus | reverse complement strand
GCGACCCCCTGGAGCGGTGCCCGTGGGCGCCCCGCGTCCGCAGCGCGGCTGGCACCAGCGAGCGGCGCCCCGAGGATCCGGGGCGCGACGGGCTGCGGGCACCGCAGCTGCGGAGCGGGGCGACCTCCCTGTGCCAGCGGGGCCACGTAGGTGACAGTGGCAGCAGGATCGTGTCGCGCCGGCCGCGGTGCGGGTGCGAGCGCGGGGCAGGGGCACCCGCCGCGCTACCTGCGAACCCCGCACCCGCGGGTCCCCTCGTCCACTCCTGCCGGGCCCCGCGGCCGCCGCTCTCCCCACTCACGCATCCTTCCCCTCCGTGTCGTGGCCATGACACCGGCTTTGGGGGAGGATGCGACAGCAACAGGTTTCTTTAAAATGTTTGTGTTGCTTCTGTCTACCCTCTAGGGCGGCTTGATTTACTTGAGCTGTCTGCCTAGGTGGTAGCTGTAGTTAGGAAAGTTGATAGAGCTTTTTTCTGGTTTATCTGGTATGGGCTTTTTTGTATCTTTATTTTCCTGTTTGGTTTAAGGCAAACCTAAGAGGAACATGGGGAAAAAAAGCTAGATGTGACTATAAAGGTCAGAGCCGAACAGAGACTTCTGCTCTCTGCATCTCACATAGCAATGAAGGGAAGGAGCTGAGCAGAAGTAACAGCCCTTTGTCTGCGTCGGAGACAGTATATTTATAAAACTTACCTGCTAACTACATCTTGCAACTACATTACATTATTGCCGTGCCCACCCTGGCAAAACACTTTATAATACTGATGAACACCAAGCCCCGAGTTTTAATGCTGCAGTTATGGCTATGATGTAGTAATCTCTGATCATATTGATCATCTTGTATGGCCGACAGATGTGTATGTGCAAACTGTACAAAGATAATATCATGCATCATCTGGAGGTTTGCCACATGGAGGTGAAGGTTTGAGGGTAGATGAGTTGAATTCTTTGCTATAAATCCCATTGCCTAATTTTTGTATCAGGATGTCAGTTTAAAAACCTGTCATGGGATATATGCAAGAAAATCTTTCTATTAAATTTCTTTTTTACTATTATTACTTTAAGTAGCTACTGTTTGTTTGAAGCCTTACATAATAATCAGTTGCTTACTTTTGACTATCTGTTTGCAGTAACAATCAGTCAAAATATCAGGTGACTTGTGTCAAAATACTCATATGTTAAAACTGATTTGTGATATTGTCTTATTGTAACTGTAATACAGGGTCAACACAAAACTTAAAACGGTGCTCTTTGTCTTCCAGATCTCACTGAAAAACAGCAACTTTATTCTGAGGTTATATAAAGTTTTAAAGCATTCTTTTTAATTTTTATCTGTTTAATTTGACTGGAATCTTACTTAGCGCGTTGATTACTTTCTTAATTTGATTAAATTTGAATATATGACTGAAGTAGAGAAGATTTATGCACCAATTATGTATTTTAACTCTAGTCTGTATCTTTATTTTATAGACCTGTTCTAAAATAAAAAAAAAATAGTATTTTTATAGTATTCTAAAATAAAAATTTAATTAAGTATTTTGTGATAGAATTCAGCCAGAAATCAGCCTCTAACCACTTACCTTTACTCAAGATTGTCTCGCCACTTTATGGTTTATTACTCTGCATCATCGCGGAACTGTCTGGTTTATATGTGCATCTGCCAAGTCCCTCTTCTCCCTTGTGTTTTACCTGCAAAATCCAGCTTTACATCACCTGTTCTTTCTTTTATTAATGATCTGTATCTTAACTCCTCAACCCATCTGCTTGATATTTAATGTTTTCTGCTGTTGGAAATCCATCTGCCCTCTACTCAAAAGGCAGCATGCAGATTATGACCTGTGTGAATTTAGAGCCTCATCTTTAGTTCTTCAGTTGATGCTGCTTTTCAGTTGGACTTTGGCTAATTAAGGCCTTGCCTGAATATCATAGAAAAGGATAGGTTTTTCGAAGTGCATCCTTCATGCTCCAAAATGATTGAGTGTGGGATGAAAGAACGTTCATCTGCTTCAGTTATTTGAAATTCCTTTAAAAGAAAGCGAGCAGAGAGTCAGTGTAACGCTGCTTTCTAGCTAGTATTTTTTCTAGGAAACGATGCACTGTGGTCTTTCTCAGTCTGCAAGCAACAGGGGAAAATTGGTAGCTTTGCACTGAGTGGTCAGTCTCTTTGTGACACATCCATAACTTCTGGTTTGAACAGCATGGAATTTGCTTCTTTTGTCAAACCTGATCCACAGATTGTTCCCAGGTAGCAGATAAGCACTGATGCATTTGCTCACTTTTCCAAATAAATAAATAAAAGGTAGTTGATTGTCAGTAAAGGGTAACAGAGCTGTGGTATGTAAAAATACAGATGATAAAGGAACTCCTTTAGTAGTAAATCTTGTGCATTCCACAGTGCATTTAGTTCTTTAAATTTTGCCCAAGCACCACCTCAGATGCTTCCATTCTTTTGCAGGACTTCAATTTCTTTGTGTTTTGGTTCCCCAAGTGTGAAATAAGCGTAAATGAAAGTTCCTGCTTTGTGAACAGAGTTAGTTAATGAGGAAAACTAGTAGTCTTTGCTGTGTAGCTGAAGGTGAGTAACTACTGAGATGCAAGTGTATTGTGAAGCATCCAGTTTTGGAAAGAAACAGGTGCTACATTTAGTCTCTCGGTTCCTTTTAGTAAAACTTTTTCTTGAATATTGTTTGTGACGGGGTTTTAGTCAGTGATCTCAAGAAGTGCTTGTAACTTGAAGCCTAATGGTTTGATCTGGTATCTGTTCTGTGTCTCATTGTGCTTTGTTCTCATTCCATAAAAAGCTCTCTCTGATGCTGGGAGTTCATGAATGAATGCAGAGAATGTTTTAATGGGATACATATGCAAGTTTGTAACAAGTAGCATAATTAGAATGTGATAACTTGTGGCCTTCCAAACTGCACCTCTTAAGGAGTAGGGCACCTTTCTGTGCTCTAGTCCTGACTATGAATAAAATGAATTTCTTTGAGAATTTAGTCTGTGTTGTGATTTCAAGTCACTTGTCAGAGTTCAGAACAAGTCTGTCATAGAGCCCGTATTAGAAACTAGATCCCCCTTTTGCCAAACCTGTTGTTTAACCACGAGGCTTTTGTCCTTCTCCGATAAGAGTAAGAAAGAGCAGAGCAGGAAATGTTCTCCTGCAGTCTGGTATAGCATAGTACACATACACTGTTGTAGGAATCTAGGGCTGGGAGGGACTTCTGCAAAAAGTTAGTCCATCCTTTGGTGTCAGTTATAGCAGCCTCATGCTCACTGAATGTTTGTCCACTGTTTCCTTAAGCTTTGCCAGGAGTGAAGTCACCTCTGTCACCTAAAGCAGTACATTGTGGCCTACTGCAATGATTTCAATCAGCAAGTTTTTACCTGAAATACTTTTTATGCTCTTTCTATGTCACTTTAAGCATAAAGAATGGATTATTCTTTTCCTTGCCAATAACCTGTTGTTTGACAGAAGACTGGTTGTCGTGGCCCCAGCCAACCCTTTCCTATTTAGCATGTACAAACCCAAATTCTTCAGTGTTTTTCTTATCAATTATATTTTTCTAAAGCTCTAATTGGGTCCTTCATTAACTTTGTCAGGGTTCTTATCTGTCCTGGAGTGTGGTACTCGTGTTTGATACTGTGTCTTAGCTCAGCTCTCACTGATGCCGAGCGCACAGACTAATTCACACATTTCTCAGTCTGCCTTCTACTTTTGCATCCCAGTATGATTTGTATTTTTCCAAAACAACCTGGCCATGTTGGCTTGTGGTGTACTGTTAGTTACAAGTTCTATCTCTGTATTAGTATCAGCTGGTCATTTTTCCATGCTGTCTTGGGTTAGCAGACCTTTACTGTCTAGAACTTGGTACCTAAGCTCCTGCTGAGCTTAAAACATGATTTTTTGAGCCTGGTTGGACCATCATACCAGAGGATAGGAAAAAAATCTTTTTTTTTTTTTCATACAACGTGGTTTGACACTCCTTAGAAATGTTATCCATTTCCTCTTTTTCCAGGCGCTTAATTTTCTCAACCTCCAGAAAATATTCTAGAAGAAAAGTTGAATAGTTAGAGCTGCAATCCTTTTGTCTCTCTTCTTATTTCTGGGGTTAAAAACCAGGCATCTACCTGCCATTTCTCAGACTTGCTCTCCTTATGACTCCTCCAAGATAGCTGGTAACAACCCTGATGTTCATTGAAGGAGTTTTAAATGACTACTTGAAGTAAATTTGAGTGCTAGCTTATCTTGAGCTCTCTTCTAACCTTAATCAAGGTTGAGATCTTATTGTTTTGTTGCTGGTAATAAAGTTGCTAACCATGCATACACCATTGGCCTTAGTTGTGGAAAAGACAGAGTAAACACTTTGTGCTGCATTACAGAATAAAATAAGTTTTGATTCCCACTTTGAACAGTCCCTACAAGTAATAGGTACTTTCATATACGGTACGGGAAAATATGTTCTAAAATGTTTTCAAGTAGGTTGTTTTCATATTCCTATTGTGAGTGAAATCATCATTAGACTGGAAGGCAACCAAAATATAAAAATTGTATGAGGTTTTTGCAGTTAATAGCTCCTAAAGTTTCTCTGTGGGGTGCCTTGCTGCTAGTTTGGTTTTGTGAATAAAGGAACGTTTGGGTTTCACTTCAGTATCTGATCTTCAGAGCTTTTAGGAAGCAGGTTAACTTCAATACTGCTGGAAGAGACTGGAAAAATAAATTTGCTAGTGACCCTTAATAATCCTGCAGAGAACCCTCCTGACAGCCTGCACAGTCTGTGCAAGGGAAATCACTTGAGTTTGGGGAAGGAGTAAAGAAAGAGGTTGTTGAATCAAATTGGACTTTCTGCTTGGAAAAATGTAGCTCTGTTGACCAGTTTGTCAGGGAGAATTTAATGTTCTTAGGAGTTCTTGCTGTCTGTGTGGATGAGGCAAGCAGGGCAGAGATGAGACATTTACTACAGAAGTTCTTGCAGCTTTAGAGAGCAAAATGCTAACTCTCTGTTTTTCCTTTTAGGCATTCTCCATCATAAATATCCTTTTCAGAACTAAACCCCAAACTTCACTGTGTGGATCTCCTAAAGGTACAGGAAACTTACCTAACATTACAGTTTCTTACCTTTTCTTTTTTTTTGCATCATATTAAAGAATCCACAAGTTGTGGCAAATCAAACCACAGAAAGTGGCTTTTTGTGTGTGTGGGTGACCCTCTACCTTCTATTTGCAAAACCTTTGACAATTAGGATACAAAGAAACCTCAAGAGAAATTTTATCCGAAAATAAGGCATTCCTCTTAACTTATGAAGACTTCTATTGATTTTTTTTTTGTTTGCTTTTGTTTTTTGATTGAGTGGAGTGAGACCTCATGCACATCTTTTTGCATTTCTTTGGTTGCCTGTTGGTTAGCATAGTGGCTTTTGGACTTCTTTCTTTTAATGTGACCAAAAATTCTGGGAATGTGCCACACTTTGAGAGGCCAAAAAAAGTGAAAATAAACCCCAGAAAACTGAAATGAGGAAAAGAGTTCCTGACCATCTCTACAGTTTAATACTATCCATAGATCATTGAAGTGTTTGATGGTAGCCATTACTATCATGAGGATAATATTCTAGCACACAAGTCCTGATGAAATTTGAAACATTATTCTGAATTAGCTCTTCAGATAGGTCGATGGAAACGTCTGGTAGGGTGGGAAAAGAGCAAGTGGTGCGGCTGACTGCTGAGTAGAGATAGGGTGGGAGCAAAACATTTGTTTGCTCACCTATCTATGGGTGTGTGTAGAGTTCTAACGATACGTCTGGTACTGCGTGGTGGTCATGGACATTGTCATAGTATTCATCTAAAATACTAGGATCTTTTTAGCCTTTTTTGTCCACTAGGACAGCCTTTATAAACCATTTATCTCAACTTTCTAGCTTGTGGTGCTTTTTCTTGCATAGTTAGGGTTTTGTAAACTTCTTCTAGGGTATAGAGCACAATACTTTGTAAAACCATTGTAAAAGCTTTTATTGTTCCAAAACATAGCCTGTAGTTAAAAACATGCAATGAGGAATGGTGTGATCTTACACCTAAGTGCACTGTCTCACAAAAATCAACTGCAGGATCGTGAGCCACACAAGTAGCTGAAAAATTAGGAGCAAAATGCCAGTTTATTTTGTCAGACAGTTCTTGGAAACTCGTCTGAAGAAAGACTGGTAAACTCAGCTATCCAGCTGCTCCAGTGTCATAGGGATAATTCTTGAGGAACAGCATGTTCTGCCGTCTTCAGATTTCTACTTGAAGTAAAGATCGAATGTCAGTTAGCCATTGATGCTTTTCCTTCCTCTACTTTTAGAAACAATCATGTTTGTGATCCCATTTCCTATTTTTCCTCCTTGCTAAATTAACAGTTTTGGAGGCCAAATTTTTGCCTAAGAGATTTGGTCATCAATTCATGGCACGATAGCACTTGTAATTTTGAAGCCTTTTACAGTAAAGGGTGGGTGGGAAGGATGGATTGCTGCCATCTTACAAATGCAGAGTGAACAGTGCGTAAACCCTTCCTGCTTGGCTCCTTGTGAGATCAAACTCTTCTGGATTCGCAGAAGGAACCTGAAGAAGGCACTGAACTCTTCAGTTTGGTGCCCAGCAGGACTGGGGCAGGGGCTGAATTCCCAAGAGGTTTCCTAGCTCGCCTGCCTGGGCCATGCTGGGCTGTTTGGGCAGGACTGAGTTGCCAGACCTTGTCAAAGAATTTGAGCACTTGGTCTCCAGTTTGGAAAAAAAGCTGCTCGTGAGCTGTGAGCTCCTCTGCGGGCATTTCTGCTGTCCCATAGTGGAATATGAACAGCTGAAGTCCATTCACAATTGGATCAGTTTCCAAAACCTTATTTTTTCAGGCAATAGGATGTGAACTCCAGCCCCCATAGATTTTGTGGATAATGGCAGAATTGTCTGTTCCAAATATTATTTTATCCGGAGGTGTTTTCAAGAAAAGCTTTTTCAGACTTGGCATTGGTGGTCTCTGGATGGGGAGAGCTGGGTGGGAGCTGAGCTTTAGTGGCACGAGATGTTGTCTGCTAGTGCTCCACGGTAAATACGGAAGGTGAACTAATAAAATCCTCATCAGGAACTTCCCTTCTTGGGTGGGAAAATAAGAAAGACCAAACAAATACTTGGGCATGTCAGGGAGAAGAGTATAAAGGTTTGACAAGTACCATGTGATTTAGAAGAGGATGAGTGTGAAAGACATATAAGTAAACTTTAACGAAATTTGTTACTAGCATTTTGAAGTTGAATCCCAGTATATAAAGAGCTCAGCATAAGCCAAATGGTAATGTTGGATTTTGCTGTGAAGTTTGTACTGACATCCTGGCTATAAGATGTCCTACAGTCATTCTGGGGGAGTATAGATTACAGCAGAGTTTGTAGTCTGCAGTCGTACTTGTTTGCTTTGTATCCAAGAGGCTGAGACTTCCAGCAGGACAGAGAATGAGGCTGTTCTGTACTCAGCTGTCTGTGGAATGAGCAGTCGTGTGGGTTTTATGTATTTTTTAACCACCATCCATGCTCTTATCCTGTTTCTTTATGGCACTGCAGAGTGAACTTTTTTTCTAAAATTTTTTAGAAAAGGCTTTCATACGTGTCAAAAATATTGAAAAAATATTTTGACTACAAAGTAGCTTAAGCGAGACAGTTTTCCCAATTTTTGTAGAAGCCTTATTCTGCATTATGGTGCTACTTTGACAAAAGTGTGGGTTTCTTTACCACAGCTTTCTTAAGAGTCAGATATAGTGATTTTAATGGTGCATTCATTTCATTGTGGTCCATGGACATTTAGCTAAGTGCATTTCTGATATGGTGGGATATAGAGTGAATAGGATGTTGTGTCAGGATAGCAGGTTAATAGTAAATTGCATTTTTGGTGGTGGTCGCAGATTATTCAACTTTTACTGTATATACAAAGCTTTTAACCATAAGAAACTAAACAGAGTATGTTATAGCCAGATCTAGCTAGCTATTTTTTTTTAAATGCTTATTTATAGATCTAATATACCCCTCTTCAAAACTCTGGAGCATTTCTAGGTAGAATGCAACTTGCGAAACATGTTTATAAAATCTCAGTGTTCACATTCCTGTGAGCACAATGGCTTTGTTTATTAAAGAAAAAAAGCATCCTGGGGATGGTGGAAGTCTGCGTGGTGCACACAGGGGTTGCTTTCGTAACTTAATAACTAGTTAAGTTCTGCACCTCATTGCAGACCAGATGTAACTAGGAATGGTGACCGTGAAGTTGGAATGTCTTTGGAAGTAATCCCAAGTAGAAAATCCTACTAGGTCCATAGGCTTCAAATGCCAGATGACAGGAGTCTGCCTGAATCCAGGCGGGTTTGGGGAATTCTAGCCAGGAACGGATTTGATGAACGATGTGTTGTTTTTTTGGTGGTGGTGGTAGTAGTATTTTTTTTTTTTTTTAGTGGAGTTTGTAACTTTAATGTATGTGTTTTGCAGCTGAAATCCCATGTTCCTTAGAACCTGATGATTGCAAACAAACACTTTGCTTTTAAAGTGAAGCATTTACATCATTGCACTACAGCAGAAGAGTTATCATTACTTATTGCACCACAAGACTTTATAGTCTTACCCAGGCAATTATTGTATTATATTTGAAAGTTTTCAGTGTTTCTAGTGATGCTCCTGGGAATGAAACTCTAACAATGGTAAAATTACTACCCTGGAGTCTTACTCTTAAGTACTTTTCATCTTTGCCTTTCAACTTCTTGGAGCTCCTCTGTATTCCTAATAGTGCTCAAAATTATAATATGCCTAATATGTAACTTCTGCAAATTTAATAGTCAAATACTGGATTTGTCTTGAGTGTAACCTAAGTAAATGGAAGAGGCTTTCTGAACTAATTTCTCTCTAGTTAAAAACATAGTTGTCCAACTAGTAACATAAGAAGCCTGACACGTTTA
The DNA here is from genome assembly GCA_013389825.1 of Crypturellus undulatus. Classification (NCBI taxonomy): domain Eukaryota; kingdom Metazoa; phylum Chordata; class Aves; order Tinamiformes; family Tinamidae; genus Crypturellus; species Crypturellus undulatus. The sequence continues at coordinate 29,371 of VWPW01018861.1, read as the reverse complement.
TGCGAGTTCTGCACAGTACCTGTGTTGCAGGCGGTCGGTCGGTTGGTTTGTGTGTACAGGAGTTGCCTGTTACAGCTTATTACGTTGTTCCCCGGAGTGTCTTTCCTCTCCTGTGGGCCAGTGAGACCTTTATATGCCGCTGCTCCTGTGCACAAATTCTCCTCTCAGATGTTTTGCCAGCAAGTAGCTAAAAACTTCCCCTTGACTCATTGCTGCTCGTGCTCGGGAAGTCCATTCACAGGCTCAGAAGCTGACACTCAGCAAGCACCCGTGTAGTCGTGTTGCTCGTAATAGCTCCCAACCCTATCTGGAGCAGTAATTTTACTTTTACTTTTCATCTGTAAATTAGGATTTACTGTTTACTGCACTAATAGAAATCTACGGTTGAGCAGTGTATGTGTTTCTATGTGAAGTATATTTAAATTGTCTGTAAAACTTATTTTGAATAAGTAGATTGATGTATGGATCGTAAGTGGATAGGGGCAGCTGGGCTCTGGCTGCAATGATAGTCTTCAAACTGGCAATCTCTTAGTATATATTTAGGTTGAACGGTCTGAGTATGAAGATAAAGTTGCAGCCACATGTAAGAGAAATCTTCCACTAATTTATCAGTAGAGAAAAGACCTATCAGAGTGTTTCCCAATGACTGCTGTAAGTTCATTGCTTGGAGGATTTTTTTTGTTGTTTGTTTCTTTTTGCTTTATTTTATATTTTATTTTATTTATAACATAGCTGCTTATGAAGACTCACAATACTTGTTCATAGGGTTGCAAAGCCAATAACTCCAACCCGATGCTTGAACTGTGAACACTTTGACTCAGTTAGAAGTAACCTTCAAAATGTTTGTAGCTTGTAGGGTTTATAAACTCTTATACATTGCTTGATCCCTATAATAGCTACTTTGGCATTTTCTACTAGACACCAGTTGTGTTATTCTCAGTGTAGGTATTGCATCTTAGTTGGGCAGAATGTTTAGGCATTCTTCTGGTTGACTATGAAAAAACATTTATATATATATATGTTTATAATAGAGGATATATGGTCTGAATAATTGTTCTGTAAATACTGCATTTATTGTTTGCCTTTGAGTTACAAGTTTCAATTTCAAGTGGCAAAATGCATGAAATAATCTCGTTGTGAAAGTGTTTGATACATCAGCTGCAGCTGCCAGTTTAAGTAACAGGATTTGCTAAGTAAGTGGATTCAGTGATGTAGAAAGCAGACGGAAGGATAATCTTAATTGAGCAAGCATAAATAAAGCTTCTGTACTATATGAATATTTAGCCTAATTGTTTTATTTTTCATCTTTGCAACATTTTAGGTCAACAATTCGGCTTCATCGTGTTGAGTTTGCCTGCATTCAAAGCTGTTTACCTACAGTAACTTGCTCTGGTTGGAAGTGAACATGTCTCAAGTTCAAATACAGAATCCTTCTGCTGCCCTTGCAGGGAACCAAATATTGAACAAGAACCCGTCTCTCTCACAGCCTTTGAGTATTCCTTCTACAACTAGTTCTTTGCCCTCTGAAAATGCAGGCAGACCGATCCAAAACTCTGCTTTACCCTCTGCATCTGTTACATCCACCAATGCAGCTGCAGGTAAGATTAACTTTCTGTTAATGAATGTCTATATTCTTAGTGCCTATAGTTTGGCATGATATTGTTCTGATATTTTAGAAATATTTTTAAAGTAATGTTTACACAGTAAAGTGGCTTGTTGTGCTTTATTCCCATTGAGTGGAACCGGGACGGATAAAAAGATACTTTTACAAAGTTCTAAGAATTAGTTAAAACATTTTTTATAGTAAAGAGTTCTTTAAAATGTATAAAAGTTGATTTTTTTAAAGCATTGCTGTCATTTCTTTCCACGAGCAACTTTGAAGTATTTCAAACAATACGTATTTTCTATGTCTGCTAAAGGATTGGTGAACGGATAGATATCTGCTTGTATCAATAAAACTTTCTTCTGTTTGAAAGTATTTGTTTAAAACTAGATATTCCTAAGTCCTTAATTCATGTAAGATTGCACGTATAACATATGAACATATAACATTATGAAAGATTGCACGTATAACATTATGAAAGCATTAAAAAAATTAATAACAACATTGCACAATATAATAATGGGATGCTTAAAAATAAGTCTCCTTCAGGCTTCCCTGGAAAAGGGAAATAAATATTAAATATTGAAAATCATAATGAAAAAAGAATGCAGTGGCTGGGCTTTGAAGCAATGCAAAAGCAATTTTATCCTAATCTTATTCAATTATAGTTGGTTTATTGATAAATATACTGTAGTTCTAAAAAAAGATATAGAGCTAATTAAAGATAGTGGAAATAGATAATAAGTAAAAACAAGATGGGGGAAAAAAAAGAAACAAACTGACTTTTAACTGACTTTTGATGAATCATTCAAAACAAATAACCATGATGAATATGTTTATGATTTGTTCCTTGAAGTATGTCATGTAAGATCTAAGCTGACATCTGTTGGCCTCATATCTTCATAGTTACGACTTTCATTAAAACATAGCATTTAATGATACTCTTGTAGGCCTGCACATTGCTTGAAGACCCCAGAATTCAGTAGATTGACACCAGTTTGGTTAATGGCCAGAAACATCTAACGTGACAGATCTCTTCTGTGACAGGGTGTATTGCCAAAAACTGGATTCTAGGGCAGTACATGATTTTTTAATTTTGAAAATGCAGAAATGTTCATTACTACCTGCCATTTATCTTGTTTTGTGTGTGTTTGTGTAATCTTTCAGCTCCTTCTAACATGGCAAACCCCAAAGAGAAAACTCCAATGTGTCTTGTGAATGAGTTAGCCCGTTTCAACAAAATTCAGCCTGAATATAAGCTTCTAAGTGAGCAAGGTCCAGCTCATTCAAAGGTAAATACTCATATAAGTTTCTTCTTGTTTCTGTTGCTTGTGCTCACCTTTGCAAGTGGAAAAACACAGTGAGTGCTTCTGGTGCAAGATAATACAGAATAATAGAGAGGCATAGGAAGCTGCTTGGAGTTCTGGAGGTGGGAAGCTGCTAGAGGCATTCCAAAAAGCGATTTTCCAAAGTATGTCAAGTTTGAACTTATCTGTTAGCCTAAACTTAGACCTTTTGGAGAGTTGTTAGCACCTTTGTGAGGCAAGTGTTTTTATTTACGACTTTCATCCAGTCATGCACGGTTTGTCTCTTGTGGTCTTTGCTGACAAAATTTCTATTAAATATGGGATTTCTTCATGAAATCATTTTATAACATTATGCTAACCTTTTGTTCTATATATTGCCTCTTGTTCTGCAAAAATGTGGGCTTTTTTCCTATGATGCATTTTAATATTTTATCATTTATCAACTTTTAGTTCACATTATCCTGTGAGATATGGGAAAATTTGTGACAACTATTCTTTAGAAAAATACTATTTCAGTGCTTTTCTGTGCATATAATTTGTGAGGGGCAAATCTAATTCCGTTGTTCTGTCCAGAGGAATTTAACTGGTTGCTTTTAAGAAGGGTTGTCTTCCTTCCTTGTGAGTATCATAACTGAATGGTATTTTGCTGTGGCTCTTTCTTCCTTCTGAACGTTTGTCTGTTCCAAAACAGTTAACTTCAGCAAAAGAATCTTTAACTCATCATAGAGGGAGTATATAAATGCCTAGGACAGACCAGCACGTGGGCATGCCAAGTCATTGCATATCTCTTACAGTGTGTTAAAATTTCAATGTTGTACAATTCCTGTAGTGTTTGTTCTACTTGTATTCAGGGAGATAATTTTACTGGCACAAAGCAAATATACAGGCAATTTGTGTCGTGTTAAAGAACGCCGAAGAAGAGAATTTTAATGTAATTAAACTTTTTACCCTCCACTGAAAATGTGTTGTACACAGTGCACACTGAGGTTAAGACATACTAGGAGAATCAGTCTGCTATATGCCTATTTTATCTCACCTGCTTTTCTTTAGTTGCTTCATGGAGCAGTCTTAACGTTGTATAGTAAGGGAATTGCCTTGGAACTGAGTAATATTAAGAACTGAAATCTTTTGTCCAAGGCTGGTGTAATGCTAGCCTTGACGTGTAAAAGCAGACAGTGTTTGCTTTTAGAAGCAAATGTATCAGAATAACGTTCAGAGCATCCGTTCATGTGCGTTTTTATTCAGATTAAAATTAAACTTAATTTAATTACCAGGGAGATCTTGGCTTGCTGTTGTACGATTAAATTTGAAATTCAGGGCAATATATCCCATGTACTTAAAACGCAGGGCCACAGAGCTTTGCTTTATAGTCAGAGGCTTGTGCACACCTGTGGTTGTGTAGTAGCACCTATAGCGCATGTGACCTTATTCTCTATATTGAAACTACTGAAGAACATAGTTTTTTTTTAAAAAGTGTTAAAGCAACAGTAGAGTTATGCAAAACTCCACTGTTGGTGGTGGTAAGAGATGGTGTGAATTTCAAGGAAGCTGTTCAGGATAATGCTGGTATAGCAGCTATCCACTTAGCTGTCACCTTTACACATTGCCTCTTTTGTTTTTAGTCTGCATGATGTCATGCAGAATGCAGGAGGACATTTCCTAGCTACAGTTTTTGTGAAACAACTAGTTCAAAAGAAACTGGTAGATGTCCAAAATGTTTAGAACCTAAAGACAATGTGATAGTTAAAGCTTTGATTATCATATCCTTAAGTTTTGCATTGCTATAAAAGTCAGTGTTCAATGGAAGAAAATCAAATAAACAATGTGAATTCTGATGTAGCTCTTATTAAGGGTTGTGTTTTCTGTTTGTTAGGTGTTTACAGTGCAGTTGACTCTTGGGGACCAGCACTGGGAAGCTGAAGGAACTAGTATTAAAAAAGCGCAACACGCAGCAGCTGCCAAAGCTCTGGAAGGGACAAAATTCCCTAAACCTACAGCTCGTCCATCTCGTAGCGAAGGAAAGAACCCAGGTATGTACCAGACTCATTAGGAAAAAAGCCTAGAATACGACTCTGTGGTTTTAATATGTATTTTAAAGTTGTTTAAGGATGAATAAACCCACTGTTTAGCTTAGTGTTTATTCGTAATATTCTGTGAATTGAGTAGATGCTCATCTTAACCTTGAAATAAGAATCCTCAGTAAAGAAGTCCAAACCAAAAAACTCAATCAGGTATTTAGTCAATGGAAAGAATTTTTCTTTGCAAGGACAGAGAGATGTAATTTGTCATTCTGGTATAAATGGTATGGATGTGTAAATAGTGTTCAGTGAAAAACAAACTACTTGAATGTATCTCGAAGGATTGGACCAGAACTTTGAAACATGCATTGTTTATACTTCTCTTAAGAGAGGTAGGTGTTCATTTGTTTAAGAGCATTTAAGTTGTAGTTATTTGTAGTGTTTCAGGCTCTACTGAGATGGTTTATAAGCCACCCTGTAAAATTAAATCTAAATTAGCTTTTTATCTCATCTGCAGATTGTGATTGCTTTGTATTTTCCTTTAGTCAGTTGAATTTAAAGTTATTAAGAGAATGTTATAATGCTCACCAAAGGTTAAAACTCACCTAAATACAGTTTAAATTATAAAGAGTTTAATTTCATTCCTTACAAACACCCTATACAATGAATAGAACAAATATTAAAGTTAACAGTTTCTTTTGACTGTGAATATCTGTTTTATAATTTCATATTCTTTTGACAATTGCTCTATATGAAAATATTGCTAGTAGACACTGATTTTTTCAGCCACTGGGGCTTGTGTTAGAAAAAAGAACATTTATGTGACTGCTCTTTCTCAGATGAGAATAATCAGTTAGTCAATTCTTCACCCCTGTGAGGGGGATCTGCTTGGAAAGAAATTTCTAAGTGGCAGCATATCTGCCTTGTTGAAAAACAAGTTGTTATTTGGAAATGAAGAGTCATAAAGGCCTTTGTAAGTTGTTGAATGCAAAGTGAAACATTTGGTCATTATCAATAAACACCAAAAGTAACAGATATGTAGCCTGCCCATCTAATTTATTTTTTTTTCTCTAGGAAAACAAGGTATCTGCTCCGCAGGCCAATTTGCTAGTTATTTGTAAAGCATCAGTAGCTTCACAGTTTTTCAAAAGCCAGCAGATCTGATTTTTGTAACAAGATTTGTCACATTCACAGTCATACTATGCTCCTAATTTGATGCTCATTGTAGAGACATATCTTCAATGTGTTCATTGGTATGCATATTCCGAACTCTTTTACGCAAGAATAATGTATATGACAGGATTTCATTCTCCTTTTCCCTGATTTGAGACAGCAGTGGAATTTGCATTGCTTCAGTCACTTATGACACATAGACAACTCTTATTTTCCTATTTATATTTAGACAGTGTAACCCCCACAGTGGAGCTAAATGCACTTTGCATGAAGCTGGGAAAGAAACCTATGTACAAACCTATTGATCCTTACACGGGGATGAGAGCCACTTACAGCTATGCTATGCGAGGTGGTGCTTATCCTCCACGGTGCGTATTGCTTCAGTTTGGTTTTTGGAATCTTTTATCTTTGTACTTCCGCTCTGTTGATCTGAATGCTCTTTTGATGCTGTTTTCTGAATGCTAGCTAGAAGTGTAACATGCTTAAAGAGAGATACAACTTAAAATATACCCGTCTTATGATGTGAAAGGCTTTAGTGAGCCCATTTCATGATTAACTACATAAAATCTGCATGAATTTCTGTCTATTTAAAGACTTTTCCTTTGATGGGGAGGGAGAAGTAAGCAAGCTGAACCATGGCGGACTGTTTGGGAGAGCACTGACAAATGGCCAGTTTCACTAAGTTCACAGATAAGAATACTTCATTTCCTTTCTGTATGAAAGGAAAAAAAATGAGGAAAATGGTTTGACAGTCTTCCTAAAACTCGATTTAAAATGCGTCTGCAGTTTAAAGAATTTTATTTGAGCATAGCAATGAAGAATTCAAACCTTACTGAACTGGCAGATTTGTAAAAATACAAAAATGCTGCCTTTCGCTGTTCCTGTGGTCAGTTAGAAATGTGTTCACATTGTAAAGCAAAAAACATTGATCTGTTTCCGGGCCTCTCACTAAAATCTTTTAGACTCATCCATGTAACTTACATTTCTGTTTGTTTACTTTATAGACCAAACTGCTTGCTTATTTAAATCTCTTTTTTTGTAGGTACTTTTACCCATTTCCCGTTGGACCCTTACTTTATCAAGTTGAGCTTTCAATTGGAGGGCAGCAGTTTCATGGGAAAGGAAGAACAAGACAAGCTGCTAAACATGATGCAGCTGCTAAAGCACTGAAAGTTCTGCAGAATGAGCCCTTGCCTGAGAAACCAGAGGTGGGAATTGATCTTAATGTTCTAAGCATAAATTGCTAGGAGATACTGAAATATTAATGCAGATTTTTTTTTCTAATTGGAAGGAAGACTGTAGTTGTGAAATTTAATTCTGTGTAGTACTGCTGACCTAGTTGTATCCAATAGAAACATTTTAATTAAGAAAAATCAATAGAAATAGAATTTTCTTAAATTATGTTATGTTAATACTTTTACTGTCATATTTTTCCACAACAATGCTATAGACATCTGGAGGATATGAGTGCTGGAAGCATAAATAGTCACTAATCTTTTATCAGATATAGATAATGTGTAAATTTCTGAAGAAGAGTTTAGTTAGGGTACTTATATCCTAGTATAGGCAACATGGAGATGACATGAATTGGAAATGAAGTAGGAATTTTGCTTAGGAAGTAGAAAGAGCTGTAGAAATTCTAGAAGGAATAGGAAGTTCATGAAAGTAGTAAACTCCTACACATATTTCTAAATGAATGTAGGAAGCAAGCTTGTCCTCCATGGATTTAAGGTTGTCCATAACAAAAACCCTACACCCAAGACTCTGGGAGTAGGGGTTTGTTGGTTAGTTGGTTGTTTTTCTTTTCTTTTTCCCTTCCCATGCCTGTTTGTTAAGTTTTTAGGCTAGCAGATTCACCGCTTGCATGCGAGTTACTTATAGATCCTGAGGTCGAGTTGGCTGTGCTCACCCTCTCCATATGAGCTGGCTGACTGCTCCAGCCAAAGACTTCAAGAGGGAATTTAGTCTTTCTTATATGGGCTCATTATACAAGTGTAGGTTGTAAGGACTTGATGTTAGGAATAAGAGATCTAGGCTATGTTGAGAAGGAGGCTGTGGGATACAAACCTAAAGCAAAAGAGGGACTAGGAGATTGCCAGTGAGCCTGGGAACAGGGAGTGGAAATTAGTAATACCTTGCAACGTGAAGAGCCTGAGAACCTGCTAGGTATGGTGCCTGGTTATGTACAGAAACGGGAGAATGAAGAAGAACAAGACCAGAAGATTAACAAGGAGTCTGAGACAGAAGAACGATCTGGGGGCTACCAGGCTTGACCGAACACAAGTGGTCCGAGAAGAAGTTAGGGGAGACTGAGCAAAGAAAAAAAGTGTGTTTTGTGAGAAACAACTTTGTCCAGGTAATTGGGCAAAAATATTGGGTTTTCAGGCTAGGAGAGGAGAGATGCAGGGGAGGAAAGGGGAGATGTAAATAATGGAATGACGGCTAATGGGGGAAAGAGATGCTGGGAACAGAAGCTGAAAGTGGAGATTAGTTCTGTGCTGAAACCCAGGGCTGGTGGTGGGGCTGATCAGGGACAAGCTGCAAATGTTCAAGAAAAGGAGGTCAAGCCTGAGTCTCCTTCAGTGCAGGAGATCCTGGAATGTCCTGAGTACCGTCATTCTGTGCTACTAATACATTATCCTCTCCTTGCACTCATCTATGTAAAAAATAGCTTGCTGTCATCAGTGATTTTTCTACCTCAGGCAGCTAAGGTCTGTGCAATGAACCTAAGGCAGAAGGTCTGTGCAGAAAATCCCATGATGGTGTGGAACTGATTTTTTTTTTTTTTTTTTTTCTGTTCACTTCTTGAGGAAAGTTTATGTGCAGATAAGATTTTAGTGAGAGACCCTGACTTTCTGAATATTTGTAGACTTGTGTTTAAAGCTGGGAGATGGGATGTCTTCAGTGCAAACACTAATTGTGTTTACGTGAGCATATAATAAGAGCAGTACTATAACGAATGAGACAAGAAATTGCAAGGTGGGGAAATTAATTATTTTAAGAGTAAAACAGTTGAAAGTAACCTTGGGAGTTGGATTATATTGTGACTTCTGCCATAGTGATGGGAGAGCAGTCCTTTAAACTAAAATTCCACATGAAATGTGGGCTTGGCATTTTACTGACGTCTGACTTGTCTGCAAACTGAGCAATAAGAAGTGCAGCTATGTTTAAGGAGAACAGTCCTTTGAATGCAAAGTACTATGTTATATAAGCACTCCAGAAAGTCAGATATTTGGCATTTCAGATTTGGTATTTGAGTACTTCATTAATATTTGTGGCTTTCAAATATTTTGTTACAGACATCAATGAAGGAATTATTGTCTTCATAATATGCATTTATTTTTGCAGTGGACACACAGTTGTTAAAATAGGGAATATTTTACAACTAAGTGGGTGCCATCATTCTTGCGTTCAGTAAGGCAAGACTTTTGAAAGATACAGTAATGTAAGATCATAAGAAATAAGATTATAATGCATGTATAGAATGGAGACAAATTAAGGTTGTACAAGCAGACTTTTCACTTGTTAAAAAGTGAACAAATTGATGAAAGTAAGAGTAGTAAATGTTTGTGATCTCCTATTTGATTTACAGGCATAGATCCCTTGGAGAGTTTAGTCTGTGCACATGCAAACTATTTAAAAGCAGAAGGCTTCATAGATCATCTGCCTTTAGGTATGGGAGGAGAAAGAGGGAGAATGTGCATATGTGTGATTATCTTTGACTTATAAAATAAACTGAGCCAGAACTCTAGTACAGCTCTATAACAGAAGTCTAGGCAAAATAATTTGCAATATGGCTATAATCTGCTAATTCATATTTTACTTTTAACTTAGATAAGTATACTCAAGAATAAATTGTGCTTTAAACAGTATGAGCACAGTTGGAATATATCAAGAATACCATAATATATCATATTTCTTCCCTCACATTCTCTTGAAAGGATTTTAAATGGAAAAAATATAATCTGATAGAGAAGAGCTGGTTAGTCATTTTAGTGAGGAAAAATATAGGAATTTGTAAATTGTTTTGGAAAACTAGAATACATCTGAAATTATAAGGAAGAGAAAAATACTTGTAATTGAAGTGATTTTGTTAATTTTTTGAGAGCAAAGGCCATCACAAGCTATTTGTAGAGATGCTGATGCAAAACTTTCTGTAACAATTACGGGCTTATTTTGTTAGGGTCTAAGAGTTCAAATAATTTAAAATTCTGGGTATGTGATAGCATATTCATTTTTTAATGAACCACTTGCTTATGAAATAGGTAATAGAATTTGATGACCAAGACTTTTGACTCCTATTTTTGATCTTAATTTCACCAAATACCATCCGCTCAGGTCTGCGGTTCCTCTAGTGCTTCTCCGTTCCTGCGTGCTCCGTGATGCAGCGCGCTGTGCCTGTGGGAGTGGTGCCATCATGTGGCCCCAGCAATCCCGAGGATTGTGTTTTGTGCACGTCTAGCTCTGAGTTTGGAGACTGGATACTCTAGTGATATAAGATAGAGCAGATGTTTTCATTCTAAGGAGAATATTGGGCTGTGTGTGCTCTTGGGAAGCATAAGGTCTGAAGCAGACCTGAAATGCAAGGCCAGTCCATAACAACAACGTAAAAATCTGATGGGGCCATGTGAAGGAGTGAAAAAACAGATTAATTTTATTTATTTTGGAAGAGGTTGCTGTAGGTGAAGAACAAACTATTATGGAAAAAGAAAAAAAAAACAGTATTCTGTCATGTTTGGCTGTAATTTGTTAGTATTGGAGATTAAGGATGCTTGCTACCATCAAAATGACTTTTAATTGATGCCACCTCTCTAGCATATTTCTGCTGCTCCAATAAAATATATAATCATTTTTGTAACCCAATCGCATAACCACTATTATGGCCTGAAATAATCAGTGAAATTATTGCTGTTCATCTCTATCTCAATCTTTCGAATATTGCTGCTGGCCACTTAGTCTCTGTTGCTGTTACCGTGCTTTCTTAGGTCATGTTGTTATCGACATCAGTGAGGACATTTTTGGAATCACAATCAAAATTTTACGTGGTGATCCATAAAAGTGCCTGTAGGTCAGCTCCAGCGGGCGCTGCTGTCCTCTCAGTAGGTGTGAGACGACACAGCTGTACACCACGGGATTTAAGACAAGTTGTTCATAGTATGTTCTTCATTCAGAGGAGAGAAATCTGTAGATAGAGCACTTGCAAGGGAATGTGTTGAAAGACAGGAGGGCTATGCCAAGGTCTAATTAGCCATCATTTATTCACATTGGTCCCATTCTCAGAATCTTTAATTTTCCTGCCCTTTCTCTTATCTGATCCTGTCTTAGTGCTTTTGGTACAAATGTCCAATCAGCATATGTAAATGGTATTTCATAAAGGTACTTCCATTTGGAAATCAGTTCATTTAAAACCTCAGTTTATCCTTCTATAAATAGATTTTAAGCCTATTGGCCCTTATTCCATTTATTCTTTATTGTACTGAGCACATGCAAACATGAAGGTTTACTAGCTTTTACACAAACACCTTAAATGAGGTACTTAAACTCTAATTCTGTAGGATGCATGCTGCATTTTTACACATTCACGTAAAAAGCAGGAGAGGTTAGGCTACTTAAAATTTGAGAGTTCAATAAACTGGTTGGATGAGTAGAATTCAATTTAATAGGATCTTTATTTTAAATAGAGTATGCTTCTTTTAGGTTAACGGAAAAGAACCAGATGATGAAAATCTCAATAAATCTGAAATAAGCCAAGTTTTTGAGATTGCACTTAAAAGGAACTTGCCTGTGAATTTTGAGGTATGTTTATTTTACAAGCTCGAGATTTGTTTTTTACTAGAATATTAAGGGTACACCATAATTTAAGTAGCCTCTGTCTCAGATAACCCAAACAACTGACTTTTAACATGCCTTGTTAGTTGTGAATAACCTTTTACCACCTTTGACAGTCACTCTGATTGTCTCAGAGTTTTTATGGTAAAGTGAAGGGAGAAAAAGAAAAAAAGTTCAAATTCACACACTAAAATCATATTATGAGTGAACAGCTATGCTGTAATTGTCCGTGCAATCTTTTCCCCAAACTTTTTGGAAAAAAAATCCATTTTAAAGTGAAGAAACAAAACACAGCTCCACACTAATGATCAGAATATCGGAGTACAGAGTCAAGGCAAACGAGTTAAACTCATTCTCAAAAAATATTTATGGAAGTATTTACTTAACTAAGCACTGATGTGGACTACTTGCAAGCTGCAGAATCTCAGTAGGTTTCTTTTCTTGCCATGAGGTGACCTCATGTGCATCTTACTTTCCTTTTCCTTTGGCCTGGCTGCTTGCTGCCTCTTTGCCCCTCCTCAATCATTTTAGTTATCTTAAATCAGTAACTTCCATAGGAACATCTTTGTTGTACTAAAATATTAGTTTATTGGGTTGCCTGTGAGCTGGAATGGTGATATTTCATTCAACTGAGTTGTTCTAGTAAAAAAATGAAATTGTGTTTAATTAAATTGCTTCTGAAACTGTTTTATGAAATTCTATATGGAGATTTCAATTCTTGCAGATTAGCATTAGCATCATCAGTAAAAAAAATTACTGTCACAAAAAAAAACAGTTGTGGGTGGAAGTTCTTAATTCGTTCTTTTTGGCTCTAATTTAATTTTGAAATATGATGTGTTAAGAATGGAATTAAAGAATAAATCTGTATTAGGCAGCTGACCTGTAGATATCTGAAGAATTGATTGCTGAATTAAAATGCTGAGTCCTGAAGAATTGCTTTCCCTGTACTGATCTATTAATGTAATATGAAGAATTTAATGATGAGCTGATGCTAATCAGGTGAAGATACACGTTCATGAAACAGAGCAGTTGTATTTTTTTATTGAAAGAGTAAAGCAGTAAATTTAAAGAAAGCATTATTGACTAATATGTAAATATTATTTACTGTTTGCTGTAAATGAACCTTTTAAAGTTTAAAGTTTATTTTTATTTGGTTTGGATTATTAGAGTAAGCATGACTTAGATAGCTATGAGAATGTATATTCCCTTTCCCTGTAGTTCTTAAGTTTGCTATAAACAATGTGCCCTACCATTTTTAATAAGTGTTTATCACGCTTTCACTCAGTTTTTCCCTCTGAAACAGGTGACTAAGGAAAGTGGTCCTCCCCATATGAAGAGCTTTGTAACTAAGGTGTCAGTAGGAGAATTCATGGGTGAAGGTGAAGGAAAGAGCAAGAAGATCTCTAAGAAAAATGCCGCAATAGCAGTCCTAGAAGAACTGAAAAAATTGCCACCCCTCCCTACGGTTGAGAAAATGAAGCCACGAATCAAAAAGAAAACAAAATCAATAGTGAAGGTAAGAGAGTACTTTGGTAGATTGAAATCCGCTACTTTAATAGATTGAATCTAACTGTTGTAAATTATCCTCAGATGGGAGACATTCCTAGGTAGATTATAAACACTCCTCAAGTGCTAAATATTAATTAGCAGTCTGGTGCTACAGGTATAATGATATTTTGCACCTACTATAAATGGGGTTCCTATACCATTGCTACAGTAGGAAAACAATGATTATAGTAAATTCAAGATCAGAGAGAAACTATATAAAAGAAGGGGTGGCCTATAAAAATCAAGCTCTGACCTTTAAGCCCTTAGACTTTACAGTGCAGTCTGGGGTTTTGAATTATTCTACTTTCCAAATTCTAGTGCAAACTTTACCCTTCCTAATATAATCTGATTTAAAAATGTGAAATTCTTGCCAGTCTGAGGTTATATTTGGTCAACTCTAACAGGAGAGCCAAATGATTCGAACATTTTGCTCTGGCTGTGATGGGGTTTATTAAGCAGCTTTTGTTTTAGTGTCTCTAATTCCTAGAGATGAATGAGTTTATTGGCACACTGCATTTTGTATATTAAATCAAATATTCACAGAGTGTTGGCTTATTTCCTAAACATTATTCTACTTAGCTGCAAACAAGCCCAGAATATGGTCAAGGAATGAATCCTATTAGCAGACTTGCCCAGATACAGCAGGCCAAGAAAGAGAAGGAACCAGAGTACATGCTCATCACAGAACGTGGTCTTCCAAGGCGCAGGGAATTTGTTATGCAGGTTTGTATGTTAATTTGAGAAATTTAGTTGCTTGGCTTTGTCTTACTTTTTTGGTTTTCATAATCACATTGTCACAATGATAAACAAATGTTGCAGAATTACAGATTACTATACTTCTGTGAACCTTATTAAGAAAATGCCTGGTGGGCTCTGTTGAAGCATGATTAGAGTACGAGAAAGGTGATCCAAATTGTGTGAAAACAATTGCATAGGGCACTGAAAGTTTGTTGTAACTTCCTAATACTTTTAACTAGAAGGAAAAATAAGCTCCTGGTAAGAAATATCGTGCTGCTTGTATTTTTTTTTAAAGTAGGATTCATTAATAGGAATGTGAAAAACCTTCATTTACTCTTCCTCAGATTTTGTTTGGGTTTACAATGCAGCACTCTGCATATTCCAATACATAGTAGTATTTTTGATACTAAATATCTGTATGCCTTAAGTAGTCAAAGTACATTGTCCGGTCCTCCTTCCTGATCTGGCCAAGGCAGAAAAGAACTGCTAAGCAGAAATAGTAGTTGTTTCCCTTTCAGTACATTAAGAAATCTGCTAAACCTTTAACTTTAGTTTAGAAAGTTTACATCTACTGTGATACCAGTTTCAAGTACTTAAGCTGGTGCCAGCGTGTGATGATGAAATACAGATGATACCATTCTATTTATTTTTGTCCTTGGAAGTCAATGATCTAAGCAATGCTTGATTAGAATAACAATAACTGTTAGGTGATTCGTGGCATACTTGCAATATGGATAACTAATGAGTGAATCCTAATGTCACTTTTATAAGAGTTTATGTTCTTTTACCTTCACTTTTGTCCAGGTGAAAGTTGGTGTACACACAGCTGAAGGAATGGGCACGAACAAAAAAGTTGCTAAACGCAATGCAGCTGAAAATATGTTGGAACTTCTAGGTTTCAAAGTCCCTCAACCTCAACCTCCAAAGCCAGCATTAAAGACAGAAGAGAAGGTAATAGTCTTTCAGTATCTCCATTCTTATCTCCAGTCTGTAGGGAAATAATTCTAGTCATTTAGTGTATAAGAACTTATCTCATTCTTGACAACTATGTAATGATTCAGGTTTTTGAATAATAAATTCTTTAGTAAAGCTTTGTTTAGTGGGGTCAGCTGTGTCTTGAAGACTTTAAAATTTAAAAAGCTAAGGGAGCTTTCACTGTTTGTCTTTTTTTTTCTTTTCTCCATTTTTTTTTTTCTTTTAGACACCAGTGAAGAAAACAGGTGATGGAAGAAAAGTAACCTTTTTTGAGCCCGGTTCTGAAGAGACTTCATCTAGTAAGTAGTGTTTTTGAAAGAAGTATTAGAGTGTGTATTTAAGATAAGCTTCTCAGTCCTGTCAGCGCTGTAGCGAGCAGAGGTTGGCACCTGCCATCGTGCAGACTAGATCCACACCCTGGGAGAGTTTGGTTCAGATCCCAGAGTGCTTATTCCTTCCAACTCATACAATATTTGGCTTGTTTGGACACCTGCTTGGGGGGAAGGAGATGGCTGAGTGAAAGGAAATGTCTGCTAATGGACCGGCTGAACAGTTGGTAGAGGTTCAGCTGCTGCTACCTGCAGCTTCCTGGCTTATTGCCTGTATCTGAGGGATGTTCAGGCAGCCTTTAATGAGGGTCTAGGGCTTTCTAGTGCAAGAGTGAATTCTTGGGACCAGGCTTGACTGTGGTCAAGGGAACAGGCTCCTTAGATCATCATCAGAAATGAAATAGATAAACTTCCTGGCTTCTTACTCAACCTTTGCCATGCCTGCTTTGTATTCCCTTTTCTTCCATGTACAGATTTTGGCTTTCATCCTTAGATTTGTAACAGCTCAGTTATCTACTCTGCCATAATACTAACTCCTGTTTTTATTCCAGTGACACTGTCTTCCGCACCTTTCTTAAGCACTCCTCTTGATTTTTTCACATTTCTATTACACGTCTTCCCTGTTAAAAAAAAAAAAAAAACCACTATTGCTATCCTTAAATGTAATTTATGTCCCAGTGTCCCCTTCTTTTTTCATACTGTGCTGGTTTTACTTTCAGTCTTACCAACCTGCTCTAACTTTTGACAATATAGAGTATAAAGTTTGTGGATTGTCTTGTCACTGTCTTTACAATATTCAGCAGTGACTCTGACCATTTTATGGTGTCATTATTTGCTTCTAGAGTTTAAATGATGAAATAAAAGATTCTGAAACCAAAAGATACATCTAGAATGTGGTTGCAACTGTCTGAGATGTCGGTAAGCTTGACTAACCTGCAGAAATTGCTCCTGGAGGTAAATGCTCTCCTTTGGCAGAAGCAGGTGTTACCCCAAATAATTTATTCAGTAAGCAAACTCTGTCTTGATGGTGGTGACCCAGTAATGGTGAATCAAGTTCATTAAGTTTGTTAGTGTTTCAAAAGTAATTTGAAAAAAAAAAAATCAAAAGTGCCTGCACTTAAGGTGATTTTATGCACCTGTGAAAGGCCTCACAGAAATAGCCAGCATCTGTTTAATCTGTGCCTCTCTCTAGGTAGTAAAGACGACGAGTTTAGGATGCCTTATCTCAGCCATCAGCAGCTTCCCGCTGGAATTCTTCCCATGGTCCCCGAGGTTGCACAAGCTGTAGGAGCCAATCAAGGACACCACACCAAAGAGTTCAGCAGGGCAGCCCCAAATCCTGCCAAGGCTACAGTAACAGCAATGATTGCTAGAGAGCTACTGTATGGTGGTACTTCTCCTACTGCTGAGACCATATTAAAAAATAACAACTCGTCAGGCCACGTACCCCACGGACCACTTACTAGGCCCTCCGAGCAGCTGGACTATCTTTCCAATGTTCAAGGAATCCAGGTAAATGTTCAGTGTTGCAAGAGTTCTTCCAAGGCCCAAGCCTGTTGTTTGTTTTAAAGCTTTAGTTCTACTCTTGAGTTATTCTGAGGCTGTTAAGCTGAAGTTCACATAAACATTTCACTTCACCCAGGAAGCACAGTGAAATTCCTAGTTCTTTATTTAATATCCAAATATGCATGTCTGTACTACATCCTCAGCCTTAATTCAGTGCTACTTTGAAGTCTATTTGAAGCATGCAATTGAAAATACCATTTTCTGAGAATTTTCAAGATGTGGGAATGTAATGTGTACTCAAACTTGGCTGATCTGAATTCAGTTCTTTGAAAAAATCTTTGATAAATTAATATTGGCAGTAAATTGTGCATTTTGTGTATAATCCCTTTAGTCAGAATTGCCTTTCAGTTACTTGATAAATATATTAAAGGAGCTCCATGGGTAATAATTGTATAATAGGAAAAAAAAAATGGAGGTAGCTACAATCAGAATACAGCTTGCAGCAGCAATCATTTTTATATAGTGAATTCTATTCAGAGGACTTGCAAAGCTGTGAGGATCACTCAAACTACTGCAAGTGAAATCAGGCTTCAAAGTATATACTCCTACTAGTTAACAGGGTGATCAAGTGTAAATGGGATTTTGGCTTCATATATTGATAGAAAATCTCTAGCAAATGACATATGTTTCCTTCATTAACTGCAAATAATGAAATTATTTTCTTTTTTTTTCAGGTTGAATACAAAGACTTTCCAAAAAATAACAAGAATGAGTTTGTATCTCTTATAAACTGTTCCTCTCAGCCACCTCTGATCAGTCATGGAATTGGGAAGGATGTAGAATCCTGCCACGACATGGTATGATGAATGTTGCCAAAATGCTTCCTCTTTAGACCTCTGTGAGCTAAGGGGCCCAGCCAATAGCCCAAGATGCCATACTGAATGCCTTTCTATTTTATAAATAAAACGTAAAATGTTGTTTTGGCTGAATTTTGTCTAATATATCAAAATTTGCTGAAATAACGAAGGAATAATACTACAGTCTAATACTCTGTAGCTGTAGATGTAATCTTTAAAATGATTAATATACACTCACAATTCTGGTCTACACAAAATGCATTTGCTTTACCTTGCTATTAGTTGTATGAGCACTTAGTAATGAGTACATAAATATATATATAAAGAGAGCTTTTAAATTCAAAAACTTGACACTGTTTTATTATTCTCTAATGGGCTGATATCTCACTAGGAACTGTAATACTCTTGTTCACGTTACCAGACTTTCTGCTGGAACAGAATCCAGAATGAAAGAAATGCAGTTCACCATTAGATAGCAGGAGACAGTATAAATCTGTTAAACTCCCTTTATAAAGAAGATCTTTTATTAACAGTAGCTGAAATATTTCTTTGTGAGAGAATGAATCTTCTAGACTGTAAACTGTAAGGGACTTTGTCTTCAGGTCAGTCTATAAAATACCTTGCATACTGTTGGCAATATGTACACTACTGCAGTTTGAAAAGTATTTAATTCTTTTGGTATCCAGTGGTGAGCTATGTAGACTGCAAACTAACTAAAATAATAGTTTGTAATGAGTAAATGCAATTATTAAAAAAAAAAGTAGCTGTATTAATTTTTGTACTAATTTTTAGTATAAACTTATAATGATTATATTTTGACCGAGTTTTCTTTGATACAATTGTCACTTAATTCTGGTATTTTGATACCCGTCTCTACATCCTACTGGTAAAGAGCTTCTGCATTACTAAGCACACAAGTCAGTGTAGTAGGTAAAGAGAAAATGACTGCTACTTTGAAGGTTAAATGCGACTGCACCAATGTGGGGACCTTCCTCTCTTCAGATGTTCAACTTTCATATTGACAAAATACTCTTTGAAGTAGCTATGCGTGCCCTTTCTATATCTAATTTCAGATTTTTGCATAATGTCTTTCCTTTTTCTACAAAAGGACTTTTTGTTTGTGTTTATTTTAATGTTGTCTAATCTCTCTACAGTTTGAGCCGTTACTAATTCAGCATCTTTTTCAAAGTTACTAATAATACTGCAGAATTGTTTTTTCCCACTGATAAAGCCAATGGGAACCTGTAGGCCACAGCACCCTCGTAGAGTTTAATGTAACAAGATGAAATTATACAGCATTGCATTTTTTCACCAGAATTTCTCATCTTAATAAATATACTACCAAAGTTAGAATATTTGCTCTGTTGTAAGTGATGCTTCTTCCAAATAAATTATATGGATACAAGTTAGATTATTGAATTCTGTCTCTTTTCTTCAGGCTGCATTGAACATTTTAAAGTTGCTGTCTGAGTTGGACCAACAAACTACAGAGATGCCAAGAACAGGAAATGGACCAATGTCTGTGTGAGTGAAAAGTGAAAAGCAGTTCATTGTGACACATTGACTTTCCCTTGCATTAATGGAAAACTGTGACCTTATGATGTGTTAAACAAAATGTGAGGGCTTTTCTTTACCAGAAAACTTAAAATACCAAGGGCTCTTATCTTCTTGGGAAGGCCGAGAGGGTAGGTTTTATAATCAAGCTTATAATTTTTAATGTGTCAACTGTAAGCAACTAGGGGCAAGTGAATAAAATGTACTGGCTATGATAATAGAGCAATTCTGATTAGGTGATGTCGCTGCTTAAACTGTTATTTTGTAAATAGTGTGATGTTTTTTCAGGGTGCTTAAGTGTTAGAGCTGCACCACTTTTCTAGAAATCTTGTGTGTGTAAATTGTAAAGAATGTATAAGTTTTACAGCTTCAGCACAACAGACATGGATGGTTTGCAAATTATTTCCTTTGATAAAAAAACAAATTAGACTGTTGTTATCTAACCTACCAAAATGGTGAAGCTAGCAAAGTACTAATTAAAAACTTTATATGCAAACAAATTGTGCATCAAATTTGGTGTCTCAGAAACGTCTTGTTGGCGGAAATTGTTTTATATTTGAAGTAAAAAGTGTTTTTTTTTCATTTGCAGATGTGTGAAACAAGAAATGGAAAGTGACCCTCTTCTCAAACCGGCTAACTCAAACACTTTGGGACAAACACTGGACAGCACTGCCTAAAAAGGCTTTTGACTGGACCCATACGTGAAAGCACCAGAGAAAATCAAATGCTTCCTATTAATGTAACCTAACTGTTTTAGAGTGCTACAGTCTTTACAACCTACTGTAGTGTCTAAATCATAACCGTTGCTTTTTCTTCAAACAGTGATAAATTTTTAGTTTTATTATGTTGTTTTGATTGAAATGACACTATAAAATTTTCATTTAAAAGTTTCTTAATTGTATCTAGAACAATAGCACAGTTTAGAAACTTTGTCTTCTCAGACTGACATGTTATCTGTGAACTAACTTGGGAAGATCATATCCATGTATGTGGTTATTTTGTTTTTATTGAAATAGCAATGTTTCACTGGAAACAAATTGTGTGCCCACCATTTTTAAAAGTCCAACATTTCCACAAACCCAGCTTATTTTTCCAACGGTTGAATGAATTACAACACTTTAGGAATTTTAAACTTTGATCATTTTTCGTTAATTTCTATGTTTTTTCTTTTTGTTTTGTGTTTTTTTTTTTCCTTTTTTGAGCAGGGGTAGGTGAACTTGACTGCGACATGAATTAAAATGATCTCTGATCTATGTTTTAAGGATTGTGTGTACAGCTGGCGCACAGCTCACTACATTACAGGATATGATCTCAATGTAGTGCATATAAAACTGCAGATTGATTTTCCTTGAGTGCTTTATACTGTTTAATTACATCTCCATGTAGGGCTGAAAAAAATTACCTATGTTTATATATAAACTGTGTTGCTTTTGATGTTGTGTTATTGCGCACTGAACTGTGCGCAATAAAGTTTTTTGCATATGGTCCAGGTAAAGCACGATAGCCTTGCAAGTTAAGTACTGCTTCAGTTCATTGTTTACGCTGGAATTTTTTCTCCCCATGGAATGTAAGTAAAACGTAGTGTTTGTCACCAATAAATGGTAATACTAAATTTTTTTTGGTTAATTTATTCTTGTATGCCACTACAGGGGCTGCTTTTTTTATAGGATTTGAAATGCTTGTGATATAGTACGGGCGGTATTGTAAAGTTATGGAGTAACTGTAATGTGGAGGATGTGACAAACTGGCAAGGTCAAGGAAATTCAAAAGTAATGTGGGTGCACTTTGTTATTTGTGCCACAGTGTGTTAGTGCAACTGTATTAATGGGAGCTTAAGCTAAAGTTACAATTCTGAAAAGAAACCTGGAGCAACAGGTTGGAGCAATTTCAGAGTTTAAGTCTCTACTTTTAAGTTTCCTTGTTTGCTTGTAATTTGAGTCATAACCTTGCCTTGTACTTAGTAATTTTTGGAGGGTAGTACTTTAAAAAGGAAACAAAGCTTTCCTTCTAGCAATGAAAAATGGCATCATAGACTGAGGTATGACAGTGTATCATTTGGATGTGAACTACCTTAAATGTGTGTTTAACTGGTTGCCTGTAGGAGCACTTCCTAAACACCCGTGGGCAGTGTGTGCAGTAAGTGCAATAGGAAGCAGTTACGGTACATGCAGGCTCACAAATGTGAATGTCTTGGCCATTTTATTCGCATTAGCAAAAGTAATTGGATGACGCTAACTACATCCCAAAATTTTACTGGATCAAGTTGATTTTGATCATTATGAGCGCAAAAAAAAAACACTGTAAATTTTTTTTTTTTTACATTTGTAGAATTAAAATGCTGTACATTTAAAAATTAAAAGAAACTTGCTAGGCTGAGGCTTTGTATTGCAAATTCTTACAACTTAGAAATTACTTAGCAAACAATTTATATCAGAAATCATATACCTTATAGTGGTGTAAATGGTCTCCTTAAGTTTATTTGCTGCAACTTAATAGTATTCTCTTTGCGTGGAATGAGAGTCTAATTTTCTGGTTATTTTGCAGCATTTGTTTGTTAATGATGCTATGTTTCATATGAACCTTAATTAAGGTAGTTTACCATAGATACCTATATGCTTTAATACTGTTAAATGCAATCATCATCTTAAGAGATGCTCTTTAAGAGAAAGTTCCTGTGTGAGCAACCCTGTAATCTGAGCCAGAAGATGGAAGACTTCAGATCCCTACGCGGATTCCGGGTGAGCCAAGGCATCTTCCACAGGAAAGTGGTTTTCACGCAGCACTACAAGCACTTCGCCTTTCTGTCTTCTGTCTTCTTGGTGCAGCAAAGGCTGGGAGGATGAGCACATATAATATGTAATCCTGGGGTTTTATATGGTGCTTTTGTTCAGCAGTTACTCAAAGAAATTCAAACAAAGGAGTCAGAGGTGTCTTGCAGGCAGCCCTTGCCCAGCACTCAGAAACAGGTGCTTTACACCAGTGCTAGTCTGCTAGACTGGCCATGGCATTTCACCTTTGTGCCTCTGTTTGCCCACATTTGCCTTTTGTAGAACACTTTATTCTTAGTTCTTGGATCTTAAAAAGCCTTTTTGCAAGCCAGCGAAAGAGCTGGCACTTATGAATGTGATTTTCAGCGTTTACTAGGTTGGATATAGTGCCACTCTGCAAGTCTTACCTTTCAGCAATGAGCCTGTTTATAAAGAAACAAAGTATAAGATTTGTTTCAAAATTGCTTTCTTGTATTCAAAACTTAATTGGTTAGGGTCATTTTTCCACAAGCAGATTAGCAAATATTTTTCTCCTCATTACTATATTTAATTGCTTAATGCAACACAAGCATTGTTTAAAAAAAAAAAAAAAAGTACACTTCTCTGAGAGTGTTTGGTAATATGACACTACTATTTTCAGTGCCAAAGAATCTGATGTACATTCAGTAAATGATCAAATTTTATACTTGAAATATGCCACATAGAACTTCCCTTTAAAATTTTCACCTTCAAATAGAAGGAAAATATTTTACCCAACGCAACAGTCACGTATCTGTCATGCTAACAACTGCTGAGATAATGATCTTGATTCTTTTCAGAATTTACTAAAAGTTGTAGATCATATGGCCACAGTTCTACAAATGGGGCTGCCTTTGGCCAAGCATTGTTTAAGAAGTCTCTGACCCCAAGGGGGTTCTGGTAACTTGTACCTGAGGAGGCCGATCACTTGGGTGACAGAAGGTGTGATGTGGCAGAGAAGCCTTGGTACTGAATTCCAGTCCGTGTTACAAAACTTCTTACATGGAAACTAACTTTATTAACCAAGCAGACAATATTTGGTGCTCAGATGACATCCAAAGTAAAGGGTAAGCAGGCGTTCCATAGAGTTAATGAAGAGTTGACTAAATGTGAAGTACAATGATGATTCGTGCTCTTTTGGAGCTTTTTCAGTTGCCTGTTCATTCTACCCGTGAAAGTCAATGGAGAGCATAAAAGCTCAGAAGTTGCCAAGAATTCTGGAAACCAGACTTTGGAAACAGTTTGTGTTCATTTTCCAGTAGTCCAGCTTGTCAATAGGGTCAGCAGAGACCGAGCAGCTTAACTACTATTTTTTTCTTCACCAAGAGTATGTCCTGTTTGCCTGTACTCTTCCCCATGTCTAGACTTTGGCAGACCTCAGCCATCAGGTCTTAATTTTCTGGTAGCAGCAAGAGAGCGCTCAGTACAGCTTTCTAAAATCTCAAAACCTTAAGGTAATGTCTAAATTTTAGCAGCTTTGATTTGTGCTGCTTTCCTCTGTGCCTTTTCTTAAAAGTATGTTGCTGCATTTATGGCTTTTGTCAAAAGAATTATACTGTGCCACTATTCTTTGAAGACCTGCAGTCAAATGTCTCATGCTCCAGTGCTCTACGTAAGCAGCTGAGCTTGGCTTGGTAGATATGCTACAAGACTTAAATAAAAAGGGGAACGGCAGTAATTGGTCAGGGATTTTTTTTTTTTTTAAAGAATATCCTGACTCCTCCCCACNGTCAGGGATTTATTTATTTATTTATTTATTTTTTAAGAATATCCTGACTCCTCCCCAAAGAGATCAGTAAGAATCTCATGGCTCCTCATGATTTCTTCCTGAAAATGAGAATGGTGGATCCTGGAGAAGGGCTTTTATAAAATTTATTTTTGAGAATACTGACCTGTAGGATGGCTAAAATGTGCCTACAAAATGAGATGCAGTCTGGATTGCTGGAACACATAGTTGCTCCATGATATTAAAATCCATTCCCGTACCTTCAAGTGATTTTTGAAATGGAATTTTGTTTTGCAGTCAGCCCTAGCTGGAACTGTGGTGCCACTGCTGAAGCTTTAACGGTGGCTCACCTGGTGTCAAATAGGCTGTGATTTGTTAAGACTAAACAGCTGGTATTTCATTAGGATTATGCTCTCTGAAAGAACTCAGTTGGGGAATCTGTACTCAACAAGGCGGTTATTCGTGTTCTCAATTCTCTAGCCAAATTTTAGTAATATCAAAACTAAAATGTCGCTATATTTGGGAGTTCAACTACAATTTTCTCACCATTATGTAAGGTATCAAACCAAAATTCCGTTCTAACCTACTGATTAATGTTAAGAATAAAACTTATCCTGCCCTAATGCATAAAGACAAATGGTATTCCAGAAGTAACTAACTCCAGCAAGGAACACTGTACGTATTACTCCACTAATCTGGCTTTGTGAAGCAACTGCTAATATTTCAGTGCTTTTATTTTGAAAGTCTGCAGATAAGAACCAACACACCCAGGGTGAGTCAACGGAGTATCTTCCTTAATGGTCTTACTGAGATGGCTTCTCCGTTTACCTCTAGATGAAGAAATGCTCTTCCAGAGGCTGCTGCCAATCTGAAAATACTCAGCATCATCTCCCCTTGTCTCCTCATTCCATACGTACACTTACTAATACCTAGGAACTGAATGTCCAATGGAAGACATGTGGAGGTAAAAAAAAAATAAGTTGCTGAAGCAAACTGAAATACTGAGATTGATTTGATCTCAGAATTGGAACTAAAGACATACTGAGAGTGAATCATACTTAGACAAGAATATATCCTCTAAGTAAAGGAATAATTTTTGTATACTACTAGCCAGTATCCAAACACAACAAACTGTATTTGATCAGAAATGAAAAAAGCTATAAGCTTTTAAATTACAAGCATTCTCTCCCTTCCAATGTCCTATTTTTTATCCTGCTAATAGATGTTTTAGATCTTGAATGTCCTGTGTTAATGATGCAGAAAATACCCTTCACAGAGCCTGCTTTCATCCTACATGCTAGTATTCGTCCATTATCTTTGCTATTTCCACACAGGGGATAGTCTCTTTTATGTTTAAAAGCTTTTTTTAGCTGAAGGAAGATTAGTGTTCTGTAAGGAGGTGATCCCAGCCCTCTGTTAAGGGACAAAACCTCTATATGCTTTGCCAAAGTCTAAATACAAAAGTCATTTGGGGACAACTAGTCATCTGTACCGACCTAATCCCCTCTCCCCCATTTTAACATGGGAGAAATCTCCCAAGCTGTTGTTAACATTTAAAACTGCAGTAAAGTGCATCATTGTCAGCATAGGTATCCTGAGCTGACTGTTAAGTATTGCATTGATTTTAATGGGGAGAAGACCATATTTATCTCTTCCCTTGGGGGAAAAAAAAAAAACGGGAACGGCATCACTGTAAAAGGCAAACCCATCCGGAGGTTGTAGTAAATGAGCTTCAGTATAACTGAAACTGCCCTTGTACTTGCATAAAAAAAATGTGTTTCCCTTTAAAGCTTGTTAATACATAAGCTCCTGCATCTCTACTTAAATGTGCAGCCATCAAATNGTGTGAGCTGCCGGTTAAGGATTGCATTGATTTTAATGGGGAAAAGACCATATTTATCTCTTCCCTTGGGAAAAAAAAAAAAAACGGGAACAGCATCACTGTAAAAGGCAAACCCATCCGGAGGTTGTAGTAAATGAACTTCAGTATAACTGAAACTGTCCTTGTATTTGCATAAAAAAATTGTCAGTGTTTCCCTTTAAAGCTTGTTAATACGTAAGCTCCTGCATCTCTACTTAAATGTGCAGCCATCAAATTATTTCATTACTGCAGTGGATAAAAACTTGAAGGAAATGTGCTGCTTCCAGCCCCTCCACTGCTGTGCCAGCAGAGCCAGTAAGTGCACGATGCCAGAGCGCTGCCTCGGGTCCCCAGAGGGTGTTTCCAAGGTCCCTGTGAATGTTGCCATTGCTTCCATTTTTCCTGGATTTACTTCTTTCTTTCTTTTCCACTTACAAATCTTATAAAATACGGGATTTTTATTGGCACCTTCCCCTCAGAAAACATTTTAGCTTTTAGCAACATGGAACTACTCAGCCCTATCTTCTTACTAGTGGTTTTATTTCATAAAGATGCTTTCTCTTTTCCCCTTATTTCTATGAAGTCCTACCCCAGGAACAAAAAAGTCTCTTAAAAGCAGGCTTCAAGGCTGACACTTGTTGGTCAGATTCCTGCATCTGTTAGGTATAGGAAATATCTTTCCTGCCTTAGAAAAATATGCTAGCAAAATATTTCATGATGTGTTCTTCCAAACTGGAATCAGATCTAGGGCTGTGCTTACGGTCAGGCCTGCATGGGGCCCTTTGAGCAGTTGCTGGTACTTTCTGTGTCTCCTTTTTAAATGGTTTCTCCAAGCGTGGAAAAACTGTAAAATATTTTGATCCATTTTAAGGCCAAGCCTGAAGAGATGCATTAAGTCACTGAAGAAGCCAGTTCTGCAAGGTGGAGTATCCTGACTCTCCAAGAGACTCCCTGCAAGGGTCGTACCCCGAAATCCTGCGGTGTCGAAGACTCGTGGTCGTAACAAAATGAACGCTTGGATTTCTCTGCGAGCTGTGGTAGCTGCCGACCTCTATATGTGTTGCTGCGAATTGGCCTGACGTGCCCACTACTGCCACCACGTGTTCATGATCCATTTCTACATTTTAGAAGAAAAGTCTTACTAGTTAGTGGGAGCAAGAAAGAACTTAATTTACATGTGTATAAGCCTATTATATTGCTAAATGTGAATCCATTTCCCTGAGGCCTGTTTTGCTAGAGCTCAACTGGGTCACTCTCTTCATTTACTTCCAATCTTAGCCACAGGCTAGATTATACTGATGGCAGTTTTTTTTCTTGTTGCCATTTAATCCATTCTCTGGAGTTTGTGCTTGGAATTTTCTTATTCCAGAAGATTAGTGTGTATGATTTGGCAGATGCTTATAAAGATATTTTTAACACAGTCTCAGTGTGCCGACTGGTGTATTTTTATTACCATAGTGTTGCACAGTGAAATTGCTGACCTGACAGTTCAGGCAAGATGGCTTTTCATCGTTTCTTAATTCCTTTTTTTTTAAGTCTATAAGAAAAATGTGTTTTATGCTGGAAAACTATACCTGTACTGGGAATGTCCTGAATATCAGTGTGTTTGGTGTTGGAGTTTAGTTTTGATCAGTGTACTGCTAAGTCAGAGGTCTCATCTCAAAAGCCATGGGAGGCTGGCGCATGAATCATCTCATAATCCCACATATTAGTGAGATCTTTTGCGGGGGATTTCAGAAACACTTTTTGCATCTTGTTTCCCCTTCCTTGGGCACTGGAGAACAAGAATGATTGTATGTTCAGGAAATGTGTAGATGAGGCACTTAAGGACACAGTTTAACAGGCATGGTGGTGATGGGTTTACAGTTGGACCTGGGGATCTTGAAGGTCTTTTCCAACCATTGTGATTATGTTAGTACTCCATCCTCCAGCTGCTGTGATACTGTGATCACAGTATGTATTACTAGCTGCCTTTAACATCAGCTTTGACCACTCTGAGCAGTGTTCGACAGCGTGACGTATCCCAAGTGGCTCTTCCAGGTGCAGCTGCAATGACCTGAGAGCAAACACAAGTCTTGCAATGATGAGCCCCAGCCCGAGTTACAAGTTCATCTAACCAGCAACTGTCAATGTGGTTCTGCCAGAAGAAGTCACAGAAATCAACTAAGCTCCATACTAAGCTGCGCTGCAGCTATTTAATATCTGAGCCTTTCCCATTTCTCATTTCCTGCCAAGCTAGGGAACACAGATCATATTTATAGTTCCTTTAGAGTGGTGCATGTGACATGGGTTTACACTATAACAAGATTAGTTTTCCTGGTAATTCTCTTAAAATGTCCTTCCTTTGATTGTCTTTTCATCTTTTGGTGTTCTTGAACTTGGATTAATGGGATTGTGATTTATTGCACAAGTCCTGTTTGATAAGCTGCTTTCAAGAATTAGTTGCCTACAAACACATTTCATTTGCAAAAAGCATTTTAATGGTAGCTGACTTGCACAAGAGTATGCCATGCACAGCACTAAGTATGTTTTCAGATCCTGAATCTGTGTCTTCTGTGTAACTTCCCTGTACAGGTTTTCAGAGGGGACTAAACTAGCTTCCAGGCTAGTTTACAATTTTGCAATGTCCTCTCTTGTTTTCATCACTTTTCATCCCATTTCAAGCACAATCAGCCACTCCTGCCACGGATCCTGCAGCGCCCACTGACCCTGAGATCGGTTTAGTCCCTTTCTCTTTTCACTGATCCCTTTTTAGTCAGAAGTTTGATCCTGAAATAACAGCTCGTTTCCTTTGACTGCGATGGGACAAGTGGTACAACACGAACGTGATGCAGTTTGGTCTCTCTTAATGCTGAATAAAATACCCTTGCCACTGAGTTTGGGAATCTGGAGACCGAGGCCAGCGATGAGTGTTCTCCGTGAGCTTTGCTTAGGACCTGCTTGGCAATTTGAAAGCAAAAGGACACAGACCATCTTCCCAGCCTGTTTCTACGCTCCCTGGCAGGAAGCAGTAATGGTCCTTGGGTTTCAAATGATGTGCTCCTATTTTCTAAGATTTCCTCTTAGAAATTTAGCCCTTAATACTTCTCCAACCGAATCAGTCATGTTTTATTTCATTTAGCATCTGATTTCTGAGAATCGTTCTTCAGAAGGAAAGATTTAAATTCAATTGTTGCCACCATTTAAGTGCATTTTCTGATAGCTAAATGGTGCTTTCAAGTTCCTGCCTGCCAGGATCTGCTTTGGAGCCGTGCAGAAGCTGCTGCAGGTATTTAGGTGAACTTCCAGCTTGACCTGGTGAAATTTTAAGTACGTTGGATATGAAAATCTGAGGTAAAATGTCAACGGGTCATAGACCTGATTTTACCACCGTGTTTGCACATGCCTGTGGACAAATCCCTAAACATCTCCAAACCTTGTACTTTCCTTTCAAGAAAAGCAAAGCGTTTTAACACGTACCAAGGCTCCAACCCCGAAGCAGAAGGCTGCTTTTCCGACTGAAACCCCTGGAAAGGCAGGAAAGTTCCTGCCTGCGAAATGCTTCGTTGTCTCTCGGGTACC
>VWPW01018857.1:0-19657 GCA_013389825.1 Crypturellus undulatus | reverse complement strand
AAAAAAAAAAAAAGAAAACACTAGGTTTGTTTTCACTCATGTTTAGAGATCAGTGCCAAGGTTTTGTATAATATCAGTGCAGGGGTGTGGGCCCTGCATACGCCCCTGGTAGTGGTGCTGGATATGATCCCAAAAGCAGCGTGGAGAGGAGATTGCTCCAGGCTCACGGAGCAGCCCCGGGAACTCAGATAAACTGCACCTCAGCACCGGGCCCCAACCTCCTCGTCTGCAGCTGCCAGAGGGCTGGGAGATCAGAGATTTGCTTGTGTTTGGAGGAAACCTGAACTCCACGGAGAACCTGGGGCCGCCCCAAACAACTGCAGGGTCTTTGGCCTCTTAAAAATGCAGCGAGTACCTCAGCTCTGTGCGCAACAAACAAAGCTTGATGCTCTTAGGGATTGTTGGCCTGTATTTCATTAAAAGGGATGTAAATAAACCTTGCCTTGATCTTAGATGAATTGTGCTGCTTACCTGTGTAAATAAGGACGCCCATGAATTCCCCTGGCTCCACAGGTGCCTGCAGCCAGACTTCCAGGAAACGCTGGTATGTTCCTATCTGCCCCCTTGATTTGTTTTCGGTGGTATTTTATTGCCAAGAAATCTGTCCCCCTATTATTCTGGAAGATTTCCTGAGCAAACGAGAAGGCGTCTCAGTAGCTAATGCTGCCCTGAGAGCTGCTGTGTGTCACTCACCACAAGACACTTTCTTTGGCTGATAAAGACTGCGAATGACTTGTACTGAAGACAAGCTCTCCATTGCTTTTGTGCATTTTTTAAATGAAAACTGAAATGTCGAGCAGATATCTATGACAAGATAAGAGTCCTATGGTGGAGGAAACAGGGTGCTTCTCCCTGACCTTCAGAAGCTGCCAGTAACCTCTAATTACCGTCAGACTGGGCTAGATTCAGGCTGATGAAAGTATGTTCTGTGCCACATCCTCAATTCTTAGAGCATTCTTGCCCCTTCCTAAAAAGAATCAGCATATCTGAGGCACTGATTAAACACAGACAGGCCATTCAGAGGGAGACAGGGATCACAAGCAGAGGGAAAGCCCGACGACCACAAAGAAGACAGAAATAATCCTGCTATTAAAGACAAGACGCGTGAGTAATAAAGTGCAGATCTGGGTGGAATGAGAAAGGCCTGGAAGTAGCTGCTGAGAAACTAAAGCAGTTGAGGTGAGAAGTAACAGGAGACCCTGTGCCCCCAGATTTGTGAAAATGTCATTATGAAATCCAAGATCGCATCAGAAAGTTGGTTACACCCAAAAACGGCTGGCAGATGATTGAGAAGATGCTCTCCATGAAAGGTCATGGGAGGTTTTGCTTTGTCTGTAGCACTGGGCGTGAGCAATCTCTTCACATATCTCACGGGAGAAGCATTCCAGTGCTAGGCAGAGTCTTCCACTGCTATCTGTATTCTCTGACATCGCAAGAATTTATTCTTACCCTAGCGAGAAACCCAGATATGTTGGAAGTACCTTTGAGCTCCAGCACGGAGCCTAGGGCACTTCCAAGCTCCTGGCTTGCTGTCAAGGTGAAATTTCACCCCAGCCTTCTCCTGGGCTCTGTTTTCCAAAAAATGAAAAGTGAGGGAATGGGCCAGGAAGAGCCTTAGGGTGCTGAGGGGACAGCTGAGGGGACAGAGCTGCACTGTGTGTCCTGGCCCTCTGCCACCCCAGCAGGTAAGGCTGCCAGAGCCTCACACTGTCCCTTTATTAAACCACAAATGGCTCTGTCCCGAGCTAAGGAATCATTCCTACCTTCTGAAAGCAGAGGGTATTTTATTATTAAATGTTTTAGAAGCACTGAATCACCAAGGTCCTTAACAAGAAAATAACTGCGAAGACATGAGATAAGTGACTGGTTCAATACTAAACCATGTCACTAGAGCAATCCTAGAGGACTCCTATTTGAACGGATCCTAATTCCACGACCAAAATATTATACTCCATCTAAAGCATGGAAAAGTGAACATAAAAGTTCAGCCAACAGAGAGAGGATGAAATATATATATATATATATGTATATTTACAAGTGTTCTGCTTACTGCTGAAGAAAGGTAATCTTATAAAACAGACAGTATTCACCACAATATTTAAAAAAAAGGTGAGTTTTGGCTGAGCTTCATGAGCAAGTGGGATTTACGCCTGGATGACATTAGCAATCAAAATGCAGCAAAGGGTTTAGGATTTCCATAGTGTGACAGAAGAGCAGAGTGCAGTGGCAAATCACTAGAAGAAACGAGCTAACCTAAACAAATGCTTATGCAGAAGCTTTCAGAATCCCTAAAATAGTTTATTCCGGCTTAAGCTGACCACATTTTATTGATGGTCTTCCCCTGTATATTCTGGTGTTGGAAACTATACGTGTTGGAAGGCATAAGGGTCACGGAAAGTGCACGGTGTGGCATTCCCAACGCCGCCGTGCCGAGCCGGGGGAAGGCAGCTCTATTTCAAAGATTCCCAGCGCAAACATCCCAGCCGCTCCCGCAAGCGGCGCGTGGCCGGGGGCTGGAGCTGCTCCAGCAGCAGTTGGGTTACACTTTGCAGGCGGGCGCCAAAATTCAAAAAACGCAACCGTGCTTCAAACCCAGCGCCTGGCAGGAAAACAGCGCGGAGGGAGGAGGCTCCGGAGGCTTCCGGGAGTCCTCTCGGCTCAGCTCCTGGAGCGGACGCGGGAAGCGACTCCGGCCTTTGCTCCGAGCGGAGAGGCCACTGCACCCTGGGATTTGTAGTCTCCTTTTTTTCCCTCTCTTTTTCAGATAAATTCAAGTCAAAGAGAGTGGTTTGCAGTTTCAGACGGAGTTTCACATTGAGTTGCATGTCGCAGGGTGGCCTGGTTAGATCATCGCTGATGAAGAGTATCTTAGTGGTAAAAAAGCACCGTTCTTACCATACCGGAGTAAATGCTGCTAGAAATGACAGACATCGATCCGTTTGCTTTCATCTTGGTTATGTTTCATGAACTCCCTCCAGGCGATATCCAGGGCTTCACAGAGCTCCGTGTGGAAATGCTTGTTCCCGGCTCTCTTTGGAGCAAACAGGCAAAAATAACCCCAAATCAGATCCATCCTATGACAGATACCTGAGCCCAGGTGGGATGAACCTTCTGGAGGACATCTCTGTTGTCTGCAGAAGTCCAAATGTTTTCAGGGCAGATGCCTATTTTTACACAAATCTTTTCAAATTAAAATATAAGCCTTATTGCACCTACTTGTCCAGCCTGCTCTATGTGTTTCTGCTCGTGTTAAGCATGCAGCATTTTTTTTTGTTTCTTTCTATTATTTTTATCTTTAGATCTGTCCTCCCTCTCTTGCACATCGTTTCCTCATTGCACACTTGTTCTATAGGGAATTAGCTCATAGGAATCTTAATCTGTTTATACTTGTTAATGTGTAAGAGCTGACTGGAACCGAGCTCTGTTTTGTAAAAATACAATCTGGGGAAAAAAAAAAGAAAAATAATGCCCCAAATCTCTAAGAAGCAAAACCTTCCAGCTGTTTTTATGTTGAATTTGGCTGCATTCAGAGACAACCAAAGGATTTAAGGATAACTCCCAGGCTGAATTCCCCGACTGAAGGCTAGGCAGGCATGACAGAACATAAAAGTTCAGTCAACAGAGAGAGGATGAAATAGATATATATATATATATATATATATATTTACAGGTGAGTGAGTTTTCCTGAGAGGCATTAAACCCTCTCAGGAAAAATCTGGAAGGAGTGCCTAACATCTGCAAATAAAACCTCTAAAAATTCAGCCTAAGAAATAGCCGATTTTTTTTTTGAACTCTCAGTACAAGCCAACAGTAACAACTGGCCTACAATATTTCAGCCCTGACTGCCTGGCAAAATTATAAACCCGCGTGAGAGCCGAGCGGACCCATCACCTCAACGGAGCGAACACGGAGCCGCGGCCGCCTCACAGCCCGCGCCTCACAAAATGGCGGCGGGCGGGACTACAACTCCCGCCGCACCCCGCGCCGCGCCGCCGCCATCTTGGCGCCGAGACTCCATTTCCCAGGCGGCGCGGCGGCGGTGGGGGAAGCGGCGCCCGCCATCTTAGCGCGCCCTCCTGCCCGGCTGCGGCTCGATTGAATGAGCCCGTGGCCCGCCCGCCCTCCCGCCAAGCGAGCGCCATGTCAGGCACCCCGGTCCGCGGCACCCCCGGCGGCACCCCGCTGTCGCCCACCCGCATCTCGCGCCTGCAGGAGAAGGAGGAGCTACGGCAGCTCAATGACCGCCTCGCCGTCTACATCGACCGTGTGCGGGCTCTGGAGTTGGAGAACGACCGGCTGCTCGTGAAGATCTCCGAGAAGGAGGAGGTCACCACTCGCGAGGTGCGGGGGGAGCCCCGGGGACCTGCTCGGGGGGGTCCCGCAGCGGGCGGGCGGGCGGCGGGAGGCCCCGGCCCGGGGCTGTGTCGCGCCGGGCTCCGCAGGCCGCTTCCCGCCCTGGTGGGCGACGCCGTGCGCGGCCCGCGCGGCTCCAGGGCGCCCCGGGCCCCGCCGTCCCGCTGCGGGCAGAGCTCGGGGTTTCTGCGGGGAAGTCGCTGTCCGTGGGTGTCTCAATGTCCGTAGGTGTCAACATGGCCCCTGGGGGCTGTCAGGGGCCCCCGGTGACACTTAATCTCGGGCCGGTGGNGGCCCCGGCCCGGGGCTGTGTCGCGCCGGGCCCCACAGGCCGCTTCCCGCCCTGGTGGGCGACGCCGTGCGCGGCCCGCGCGGCTCCGGGGCGCCCCGGGCCCCGCCGTCCCGCTGCGGGCAGAGCTCGGGGTTTCTGCGGGGAAGTCGCTGTCCGTGGGTGTCTCAATGTCCCTGGGTGTCAGGATGGCCCCAGGGGGGGTGTCAGGATGGCCCCAGGGGGCTGTCAGGGGCTCCCGGTGACACTTAATCTCTGGCCGGTGGTGACACTGAGTGACAATTGCTGACCCTAGGCTGGAGCCGCACTGCGGGCTGCACCTACAGGCTGGATGTGCTGGAGTCGCTGCTTTGGGCTGAGGCTGGGGAGCCCTTGTCCTTCTTGGGAGCCCAGGTGTTGTGGCTAGCAGTGAAAATCCAAGCGACTGCGCCTGTTTTGTACAGGTAGCACGTACAGCATGAAAGGGGCTTCACAGGATCTTCCCGTTCCTGCTGCTGATACAGTCCTTGGGGGTCCTCTGAGTTTCTGTGCGAGTCTGTGCTGCTGTGGACCATTTTGCTGTAATCTGTAGCCTTATCCCAGACAAAGCCGCCACATATTGTGTGAAGGCTGAGTCCTCTTGGTGTGCTAGTGGACACACATGCTGCGAGTTGGAACAACCTGAATGTTGCCTTTTTTTTTTTTTTCTTATGGTCCCTTCCCTGACTGTTGGGGTGCTAAAGGAGAAAAACCTGAAAAGGTTTAGGCAAACTTTGCTTCTTACAGGTGAAAATCTTCTTTAGTCTCTCCACAACTAAGCATGCCTTTGCGGTGTGAAGTATTCTTTGCTAATTGTCCCCCTTGCGCTATGGAATCTGGGCCATTTCCTGTGATCTTGGCGGCAAACTGAAACTTTTTTATTACTATTTTTTTTCCTGAGCCGTGCTTTGCTTTTCGCTATTCTGCCGTATCTGCTTCCCCTCCTGGGACTCTCCTTCCCATGTAGAGGAAGGATGTGGTCGGGGACCCTGCTGGGGACAGTCCCTCCTATCCTGTGCCAACCAATTGCCCCAACTTGGCACAGTGCTGGGGAAGGTGTCCCAATTAACAGATGAAGTTAAATTTCCATGGAAAACCTTGCAGCTGTCTGCTTGGTACGAGTTCCAAGTGTTGCCACACACACAGAATACCCCCAATACCAGTGCTGAAACTAAACAAGTTGTAGTTTTCTTATGATTTGGGAAGAACGTCTTGAGTTGTTCTCTGGTTCAGTTTGCTTGTGTATAGTTTCTGTTGTCATGCATTCAGGATCTTTTTGCATCCCCTTGGTTCTTTATTTCCTGAAGTGATTGAAGGTGTTAACTGCTCTCAGGTAACTGCTGCCCCTCTGTGCTGGAAGTTGCTGTGTGTTTTAGTTACTTCTGTTTAGAGTAGCTTAAAGTGCTAGTAAAAGAGAGTTTTATTGTCAAACTGTGAATTACAGCATCCTTTCTGATGCTCTTGTGTTCTAAATAAATACATAAAAAGGATGGAATACTTTCAGCTGGCTGGCTTGGGCATGAATAGCTATTTTGGGGGGATTTTTTTTGTGGCCCTAGATTGGGGAGAGGTCTGTAGATGGTTGTCCTCTGAGGCAGAAGGGTGGAAGTTTGTCTCTGAACACCAAAATCACAAATTCTTTGTGTTTCAGCTGCTTCTTTAGCCGGTAGTGCAAGGGCAGCAAAGTTGAACTGGACCTCAGACTTATGTTTCAAAAAAATGTGTCCTCTGCATTTTAGTTTTGAAGGTAAAACTGCTGCAATTGCAATCCTGACAACCTGTGGTACTGGAAATGAAGGAGAGCGATTTAAGATCTGATAATCGGGTGCAGCTACCCCTTTTAGCTCTTCAGAAGATTTGTACACTTCAAACATGCAGTATGTTATGTTCAACTGAGAGTAAACATTAAATCTTATCTCAAGAACTAGATCACTTTTAACTGTAGGAGCACATTAATTCAAAATGTTCCCATGTACATTCATAAACAACAAATCAGATCATGCATCTTTTTTTCAAAGAAAGCTGAGCAAAAGCCGGTGCTTTGTTTTGATTCTTTGATGATCAGTCTGGATGTTATCATGTCTGAATGGTTGTTTTCCCTTAACCCTAGGTCAGTGGAATCAAGAGTCTCTATGAGTCTGAACTGGCTGATGCTCGAAGAGTTCTGGATGAAACTGCCAAAGAGAGGGCTAAACTACAGATTGAAATTGGCAAACTGAGAGCAGAACTTGAAGAGTTCAACAAAAAGTAAGGAAAGTCCTGTGTGCTATACCTACATTAAAAAAAATTGCTAATGGACAGTATTTGCAGTGTGAACAGTACTACTCACACTTCTTAAAATGCCGCAGTGGTGTCTTTGGGAAGTGTTTTTGCTCATACAGAAGATATTCTTGTTGGGGGGGAATTCCCTGGCTTGTTTGCACAGCTAGTCAGAGCAGATCATCAGGCTAGTGTATGCACAGGTGTATTATAGATGCAAGGTTAGAAAACTGATTAGATAAATGCTTCTGATGTATAGATGCTGAAAGAATCAGTTGTGCCTGCTCTGTCTCATTGCTCTCTCCATATGTGAATGTGCACATAGGTACCTGCTAGGTAAAGGGCACTGAAAAACTGATGTATGTTAAAATACATCAAGCTAAGTGCAGTGAATACCAGCCAGTCCTATGCAGTGCTCCTGTCATGTTTGATTTCCTTGTTAGAAGCCAAGACCAATAGTCCTGGCGTTGGTTTCAGATATTATATTTTGCATGACCAGTTGGCCTTAGATGGTCACAGAGGTTGTCCCTTTTGCTCTGGTGCTGGCAAGCAGTCTATTTGCTTGAGTTTTAAAGGAAGATGTAAGAGAGAACTGTAGTAGTTACTAGAGACTTGGTTCATGTGTCTCGTTCTACCCGCTGCCCAGGTCCATTTCTCTGTACGTGCATTCCCTGTATCTGTTCCTTCCCGTCCGTGGGCATGTGTGGACAAGCTACCTGGCTTATGCAAGTGGGAGGGAGTTGTAGGCTGTGTAGTGTACATGGTTGTTCACACTCTGTGGGAAGTCACACTGCTAATTAGGAGTTGTAAAGTCAGAACACTTCCAGATAGGATTACTTGGAGCTCGTATACACCCACGGTATGACATGTGTCTGGAAAACCTATTTTGAAGGCTTCTAGCTCAACAGCTCTCTTTTAAGCACAAGTTGGATGTTTTCTTTGCTTGTTTCGTGCAAGCTGCTGAGCTTGAGACACTGTGCGTATGTTGTAGAACAGGATTCACAGTTGACAAATTGGAGCAGTGGTTTAGAAAAAAGTTATGGTTAAAAAGGGAGCTACGCTCAGGAATGCAGAGACAGCAAATGGACCTCCTGGCTAGATCATATCACAAAAGAAGAGTGCATCAACATATTCTGCAGTTGCAAAAAAAAAAAAAAATGTGTATCACAATGGAGTATATAAAGAGGTATTTNAAAAAAAAAAAAAAAAAAGTGCATCACAATGGAGTATATAAAGAGATATTCGGCAGGTGTAGTGATGGCACATAAGGAAGATTTTCATCATATAATACTTCTGGACATAGCAGTTTGTCAGAGGAGGACTGTAGGAATGATCTCAAGTCTAGGAAGCAAGATGCAGGATATGGGCTGGGGAGAGGAAGGAACAAGGATTGTGTAATCTACAGCAGTGATTTTTCGTCTGTTTTACTTTGCAAACTTCATGTTTTCTCATGAAAGCATTAGGGATACTTACCAATCGCTGCGGGAGTTTCATGTGCTTTGCTCCTCAGGGGCTTCATCCACAGTGATAAATCTCACTAGTGAAATATGCTGTACAGCTCAAAATGAGAAGGAAAAAAGAAAACTACTCTTTACTCTTTTGTGTGTAATGCAGCTTTATCATCATCCCTTGGGTGTCAAAATTATCATCTTTTTCCCTTTTCTATCCATGACATATGTTCTTTATTGGGTAAATACATTTACAACCCACTGGTGCAAACAGTTCTTTCTTAGTTTATGATTATTTTCCTTCCTGCAGTTGCAGGTTGATCTGGGAGCCACCTGCTGGGACATAAGGGATTATAATTGTAACAAAATGGGTATAATAACAGAAACCTTTAATTGTAACCAAGACATTCACAAGGTGGGTGTGCACACATTTGTAAATACAACTATTTTTCTTTTTCAGCTACAAAAAGAAAGATGCAGATTTTTCTGTGGCTCAGGGTCGCATTAAGGATCTTGAAGTACTCTTCCATAGAAGTGAAGCAGAACTCAATACTGTCCTGAATGAGAAACGCACTCTGGAAGCAGAGGTGGCTGATCTGCGTGCCCAACTTGCTAAGGTGAATGTCTTTTGGCTTTAGTACTAGAAAGGTAATGTTTTGTAAAATTTGTTATTTTGCTGTTAGTTTGTAGTCTGAACAATATGGGAGATCTGTTTACCGTTTTGCTTAACCTCTATCTGCTCTATTGGATATGAAACAAAAATTCTTAAGATTTAAATTAAGACCACAGAGGCTTGCAGGTGGAAAAACAAGGTTACAGTAAAAATTAAATAATCGATTTTTTTTTTTTTTTTTAACTAGGCAGAAGATGGCCATGCTGTTGCCAAGAAGCAGCTGGAGAAAGAGACTCTCATGCGCGTGGACCTGGAGAATCGATGCCAGAGCTTGCAAGAAGATCTGGATTTCAGGAAGAATGTGTTTGAGGAGGTACTATTGACCTAGTAACTTCATCTTCCTTAATGTTTACACAGCTGTTCTTCATACTGACTGCAACCTGGGCTAGTTAGCGGTTGGTTAGTGAAGTCAATAATATTGTCCTTGCTGTAAAGGGTTAAAATAGTAAATCAGAATTTGTCTTAGCCGTCTTGACCCCTGTTCAAGTGCACAAAATGAGTTTTGCTGCTCTTGCCTGCATTTCTGCCTCATGATCGTGCTCCAGGCATCCTATCGGGAGCCACGGCCACTTTCTTGTTATTTGTGCTCCCCTGAGGACAGGAATGGCATCCTCCTCATACCACACAGGCAGGCCTGGCGAGGTCTGTACACAGCTCAACATGATTAAGTTGTATGTCACTGGTTTGGGCTCAGTGTTGTAGGCACTGAGAGTTTGTGCTTCTCTAAAACGCAAAACTTTCTCAGCAGAAAACAGAAAAATATGTATATTTATGTCTTCTAGAAATGACATTAAAGGGTTGGGTTGCTAGTTTATTGCTAGTAATCAATCTAATGAGTAAAGGTCATCTAGTTTATGGGAAAAGAGAATTTGCACATGATTAAGCGTGAAAATTAAAGACTCGGCTTCTCTCTGTAATGATTATATTCAACTCCTTAATGGTCACAGCATTTTTGAAGTTAGAATACCTTTATGAATTTTCTCCTGCAAAGTGAGAAATGTAACCTGCATCTGTTAACACATACAGTAATCCGTAGCAATATTGGAACTTTTTAAATGATGTTGGATTAAATGAAATAGATTATCCTGTTTACCCTAATGTGGAACTTTGTCCCGCTTTGTGTGTGCAGGAAATAAGGGAAACGAGGAAACGGCACGAACATCGTTTGGTTGAGGTAGACACTAGTCGCCAGCAGGAGTATGAATCCAAAATGACTCAGGCCCTAGAGGATCTGCGAAATCAGCACGATGAACAAGTCAAGCTGTACAAAATGGAGCTGGAGCAGACCTACCAGGCTAAGGTAAGAGAGAGAAAACTATTTCATCCATCCTGCTGTCTTTAATTACAAGTTATTGTAGTTTGAATGAGCTTTGTCCTGGCAGTTAGGGAATATGGGAGGAGTAGCCACTTTATTACAGGTATGATTCCTGGCTGCAGGTATATTTATATTCATTCCCCTCCCTGAAGGAATAAAGCAGCTGCCAGTTGTCTGGCTACTGAAGATACCTACCAGTAATTACAGCTGCTTCTCCCTTGCCTGGGAGAAACTGCTGTACTGCTAGCACTGCTTCTCTTTCTCCATTTTGAGGCTCCCATGGATTCATAGTTTGAGAAATATATTTTAAAATATTTGACCGTTTCTTAGGGAACAGTCCCTGCTCAGGGAGCTTGAGCTTTTGTGGACTATGGTTCTAAAACACGTCATTAAGCTTAGCTGTTGAGCATCTATGGACCTAAGATCCCCCTCATCAGAAAAAAAGTTTACTTCTTGCTCTGAGTGTGGTCTGTGGTTAAAAAGCAATGGAATTGCTAAATCTGAGAATTTGGTATTACTCGACAACAAACAGTGTTGAGAACTATTAGGGAAAAGGAGGAAGAAAACAAAAGGTGTTTTATCCCTGTGATGGGTTTGGGAAGCTGTTTGCAGTTCTGGTCCTTCTTGCACCTTTGAGGTATTTGCAGGATAGCTAACTCAATACAAGGGACTTGTATTAAACTGTCTTCCAGCTGGAGAATGCCAAGCTTGCCTCTGACCAGAATGACAAAGCTGCAGGTGCAGCTCGGGAGGAGTTGAAGGAGGCTCGCATGAGAATAGAAACTCTCAGCTACCAACTTACCGGCCTTCAGAAACAGGTAAGGGGGCTAAATCTGTTTTTATCTCTAATAATATCTGTAAAGCTGTGCAATATTTGGATGAATTCAGATATCCTATTCTTAACACTTTCTAAATTTTACGGGCATAAATATTTGTTATTTTAATTTGGGTGGAAGGTTAATTTTGAACTTGCTTGCTTTAACCACGTAAATGCCATCTGTGTTTTCCCCTGTGCTCTCTCCCTAGGCTAGCGCAGCAGAAGATCGTATTCGGGAGCTGGAGGAGATGATGGCTGGGGAGCGGGATAAGTTCAGGAAGATGCTGGACGCCAAGGAGCAGGAGATGA
Organism: Crypturellus undulatus; assembly: GCA_013389825.1. NCBI lineage: Eukaryota > Metazoa > Chordata > Aves > Tinamiformes > Tinamidae > Crypturellus > Crypturellus undulatus. The sequence goes on along the minus strand of VWPW01018857.1, from coordinate 8,176 downwards.
CGGAAATGAGGGATCAGATGCAGCAGCAGCTTACAGAATACCAGGAGCTGCTTGATGTTAAATTAGCACTGGACATGGAAATCAGTGCTTACCGAAAACTCCTGGAAGGAGAAGAGGAAAGGTAGGGACAGATGCCACATGCTTCTGTTAGGATTAGCAGGTGTTATCTTTGTTCCTTATGTATTTTCCTGTTTGAGCAGCAATGTCCAACTTTTTTTTTTCATCAGTCATATTGTCTTCATACCTCAGTATGCTGCATGGGACATTTGCAAGTGTTGTCATCTTAACCAAGATGGTTAAGATATTATGATAGCTGTAAAATACATCATGCTAGTTTTGACATTCATCTCTTCATATAACTGTATATACTTCAAGTATTCCCTGTTTTTGTATTATGAGGCTTGTGAGGTAGGTTTACTGGGTGGGAAGGTTAAGGGGTCTGTGGCACTGTTGCCATGTCGCATAATATTTTGGGATGTCTCCTCTGGCTATATAGCCCCCTTTGCTTATATGCAATTCCTCCTGACAGGCAGACAAACACACAAACTGAGGCTGCTTTTAACTTCGGGACATAATATAGTAATACAGTCTGACTACAGAGTATGTTGTGGCATCTGATTTTGTATGTACTTCCCTGGATCAGTTAAAAATATGTGCATATCTAATTCAGTTTTCTTTTTTTTGTTTAAAATGTGTCTAGGTTGAAGCTGTCTCCAAGTCCCTCGTCCCGTGTTACAGTCTCTCGGGCTACCTCCAGCAGCAGCAGCAGCAGCGCGTCAGTTATTCGCTCTTCCCGAGGCAAGAGAAAACGGATGGAAGCGGAGGAGCTTTCGGGCAGTGGGACGAGCGGAATTGGCACTGGAAGTATTAGTGGCAGCAGCAGTAGTAGTAGCTTCCAGATGTCCCAGCAAGCTTCAGCTACTGGAAGTATCAGCATTGAAGAGATAGACTTGGAGGGCAAATATGTTCAACTTAAGAACAATTCGGACAAGGTGAGTGTCAACTAGAAAACACACAGGAAGAGCTAAATATAAATGTTATTGATAAATAGAGATCAACTTGTAATTCTCTCCATTAGGATCAGTCTTTGGGTAATTGGAGACTGAAGAGACAAATTGGAGATGGAGAAGAAATTGCTTACAAATTTACTCCAAAGTATGTCCTCCGGGCTGGGCAGACTGTAACAGTAAGTCATAGAACATCTTCTTTTGTTGATATTGTGGCAGTTATACATCTGACACGTAGTACAGCTTGACCTGGTGCAACACTTTTGCTCTCGTGGGCCTCTCCTGTTTTCAAAATGTTAAACTACTAATCTACAAATTTACCTTCTATTTAAGACTAGAGGTTCTCAGCCTTAACTATAGTAGAACAACTCTTCTTATAACTTTATATTTCATATTCAGTCAGTACAGGTACCTTTTCAGGAGGAGATGGAATGAACTTTCCTTAAATTTGTTTCTGAGACTTCTACTGAAGTATCAGTTGCATCAAATACCTATAAAAGCCTAAATCGGTATGCATAAAAGCTGCATTTTATGTCTCTAGTCCATACACTGCTGCCATTGAGAGTGTGGACTGCTATATGCAGGAAAGAAATAATGACTGAAATACTAGATGAAATTATTTTCTCTTTAACTGTGGCTAGTGTTGATGTTTTCTAATATAGATATTTTAAAATATGTATTAAAATACATTTAAAAATAAAATGTGCAGAAATATCTGATAAAGAGCATCTTTCTCCCTAGATCTGGGGTGCAGATGCAGGTGTATCTCATAGCCCTCCTGCTGTTCTCGTGTGGAAGAATCAAAGCAGCTGGGGTACAGGAGGAAACATCCGCACGTACCTCATCAACTCGGACGGAGAGGTAGGTTGTGCCCCTAGGAAACGGCTGTGGGCTGGGTTATATCCCAGATGCATTTTTAAAAATCATTATTTTAAAAATTCCCCCTTTTAAAATAAGATAATTTCTAACATTGAATTAATTAAATATCTGTAAGTATACTGACCAGCTTTTTATCTGTCCCTTTGTGTAGGAAGTTGCAGTGAGAATTGTTACTAAATCAGTAGTCGTGAGAGAGAATGAGGAGGAAGAGGATGAAGCAGAGTTTGGAGAGGAAGACCTTTTCAACCAACAGGTAAAAAGATTATTTAAAAAGAGACGTTTAGCTTGTGCCTAGTCAGCTGGATTAATCAGACATAAGGCTATGGTTGTCCCTTCATCTTTTGCCAGCTTGAGCTTTCTAATGTCAGGTCTGGATGCCAGGGTATACACGAAAACACCCTATGGATCACAGATTTATAATATTGCAAAAACTTGGACCATTTTTAGAATTAGCAAGATTAGTTTTAGCCGTCAGTGTTCTTTCCATTCCTGTATTTGCTTCTCTATAAAAAAAAGTGTGGGTCATTCTTAGTCTAGAGAATATAACCATTAAACACTGGAAAAGGGGGAATAGTGTTGCAAGCCCCAGGGATTGGCTTATTTTTTGACAGCATATAACTACTACATTTGAAATAAATTTGGCTTTCCTTAATAATACCATCTCTGTGCTTCCATAACACTTAATCAAGCATTGTGAAATGACTGATCAACAGTTGGCAGAGTGAGAAGGAGAGAAAAATCATGTATATAGCTGATACTGGAGAAGATACTGAAGCTGTTTGAAACTTGAGCAATTGGTTCTCCTGATCAGTGATCATTATTATCTAAGTTTTTATAGCAGACCATAACCTGTGTGATGCTTTCTCTCTGTTTAACAGTGTCCCTGAATCTAACTAAACTAGGAAAAATGCTTTTACAATTGAGATGCTGACCAGAGCCTAGACTTACAATATGAAGAGCTGGTGAGAACGTAGTTGAGTTAAACTGTGTCTGTCTTATTTTAGGGGGATCCCAGAACAACCTCTAGAGGATGCGCAGTGATGTGAAGAAAGAAAAGAGAAAAAATATTATTTGCTACTTTTTCTTTTATTCCCTTTTTCTTATTTTTTTTTTCCTCCAGAGCCACTGAAAACTATTTTTATATGTATCATCATATTTCTTTAAGGTTTACTCCTTGGTACATTTTTATTAAAAAGAAAAAAAGAAAAAAAAAGAAAAAAAGAAAGGAAAAAAAAACTTAAATGAATGAAACTGCCAGATTTTTTTTTAACAAGTTGTTTTGCTTTTCCCTCTTTGAAAACACTATGTACTACATTTTTGCCCCATACAAACTTTAAAGTCTGATGGATAAAGCTGCATCTGAAAAGAAAATTTGTAGTTAAATTGGGATGGGACTACTTGAGGGTGTGGTAAAACTAAAATTGATGTGTGTGTAACCTTGATAGCTTACCAAAAAGTAAAAGATTTTTTTTTTTTTAACAATGTTCATTTAATAAGTATAATTGTGTGCAGGACCTCAGGAAAGACTCAAGCTTAGTACTTCCTCTATCCTTCAAGACATGATAGTATCCTACTGGTATCCTCAGTGGTGCCCATTTAGGAAAATGAGATGCCAAATTCATCAGATATGCTTCTCCACCAATTGAAGTGACAATGGGAAGTTGCGTTTTGGAAAGATCTTGGCTTGGGATCATGGTATATTTCCTTATTCCAAGTAGGATTTGGAAGCCTAGTGGTAAGGACATCCAAATCTGGTCAAAACTTTAGCTCATGATTATAGCAAGTGGGCAGTGATGGGTTCTGCTAGTGAAGATAGGCACCATCTATATGTACTAAAGTGTCAAAAGTAGAATTTTAAGTATTGTATTTTTAGGGAGCTTAACATTGTCTAATGATAAAAATTTGGGGCTTTAGAGGTTACCCTGTGTAAATGTTGGCTTTATTTTTCTCTCTTTTTCTTTTTAATTCAAAAGTAGAGTACTTCATTCTGTTCATACTTCTCTTATTCAAAGGGACATTGTCAGATATTTTAAGAAACTCTTTGCAAAATAGTATAGAAATATTTTAGTGGCCTTTTATTAATGTTAACAGGAAGTGCTATTGGTTTGAACATAACCAGCACTTTGCAGCATTCAGATGCTCAGAGTAACTCTAACATTGAACAAAGGGGATACTGATTTTTATGAAGAATACTTTGTAGTAGATATTTTTTATTTCCATACGATGTATTTTGTATCTGACATGGTCCCTTTAGGTGAAGGTTTCCTCTGCTGTATTTCTGGGGAGGTAACTTGCCTCCTAGAAGGCTTTTCGTGCAGGAAGTGCATCTCTGACTGCTCCAAAGAATATATTGGCTCAAATATAAGCAAATGTTAGTTTGGGTACCATTTGATACCAGCATAGACTCTAGTTAGGTCTGGTCTGATTTCATTATTCAAGTAGTTTAGACTCATCAAACAAGCTACAAGGTTTGGAAGTTTTCGGTGGCTTTTGGATGTTATGTTCTCTGAATAATGTTACAACTGACAGATATAACTTAGAAAGTCAGTTTAGTGGCTTTGATGGCTTTGCGATGCAAGTAGGGTGGGAAAGCAAGTTACTTTTTTAAAGCTTATAGACTTATTTTGTCATTTAAAAATAAATCAAAGATGCTACTTCTGATGTTCAAAAATACTTGAGTGAGATGACTGAATTACTGCAAATCAATATTAATGCAAAATTAGAATTATGCTTTAATCCATAATCAGCAGATCCACTATGAAAAAGCAGTAAGATTTGGCTGTTTGGGATAATAAGATGGCTTGACCATTTTTCTAATGTCACTTTGCTACCTTCTGGAAGGCTAAATATGCAGTAAATCATGTCTCTCTCTCGATAATATGTATCTAGTGAAATTATGTTTCTCAGACATACTGTTACCAATTACCTTTTCTAAATTGGTTGTTATGCAAATGAATGCAATCAGTGTAAAACTGTCTTTACAATGCACCTTCCAGCCACTGGACAGCGCTTTCCTTTCTGACCCACAGCTTCTCTTAATACGTTTTCGTTATGTTTGTGGGGATTTTGTGTGTTTGTTTGTTTGTTTTCTCCTCTAAGTGGTGTATTTATTTGTTTACATTGGCCAGTTTCCAGATTACTAGTTTTGCTTTGATTGTCTTGTAGCTTAAATGCTAAAGCAGTGAACGTGTAGTTCACGGGAGAATCGTTTTGCTTTATTTTGGTGATTTCTTTCTGTAGGGAAAGGGCTAGAAAGGCAGCTTGAATGAGGAAGGACCTCATGCTACCTGAGCCATGGTTTTCTTAACAGCTACCGTATAGGAGAATCGATCTTGTAGCCTTAAGGACCAGTGCTTGCAGATCTTGTGTGATGAATATTGCGTCTGCAGAACTCGACCCTGGATTCAAATTGTTTCCTGTAACTTTGGAAACTACTTCTTCAGTGCCAGGTTTAGATATATGCAGGCGTTCATATAACACAGTGATTAACACTGTGGGAAGACTTTAGAATAGAGTAAATGTGAGTGATTCTGTCACCGTAGTGCTTTCTGAAAGGCTACTTAAAATAGGAGATAATTCCTAGCTGTAAATTAGAAGACAAACTACTGTATTCCACTTCGTTTGCATTTGTGTCTGTCTTATTTGGACACTATTCTTTCCAGTTGCTCTTGATGCTAAGTTTCCATATAACTGCACTATCAGTTTAAAGTTGGTGCTACATGCTGGGAGGCTTTTGACTATAGCAAACAAGAAAAACATCTTTTTTTCCATCTTTCAAAGATTTTTTTTTTCTCAAACTAAATTATTTTCAGTATAATTAATGTGTTTTCTTCTAATAAAATCCAGTGTCCCTATACCCTCTCTTCCTTTTTCTCATCCTGGAGTGAATTGCTTTGGAGAATTATCTGTGTTTCTACTCCAGGGCCTGAAGGCAGGTGTAGAGCTTGAAAAAGAAACAGATCTGACTTGTCAAAAACAAATGTTTTTTGAGTCTTCTCTAACTAGAGAAACTAACCAGTGTATCTTACAGCACAATAGTCCTTTCAGTATAACTTCCCACGTGGAAGTTTTTATTCCAGAAAAAGAAACTTTCCTCTAAATGAAATAGTGATAAGTCATCCCTAGAGTTAGGTTATTCTTGTCATTGTGTAGATTATCATCAGAGAATGATATAAAGTACCGATGTCCGTGTTCCTGAGTTAGTATTGTGCGTGGTAGAAGAAATCCAGGTTTGTGCGGATCCGTTTGTAACACGGTGTCCTGCGAAGTGACCTGTGGCCACGTTTCATGATGTTTCTTTTCCCCCTGTTTCTCTATTTGTTTCTCTAGCTCTCGTGTTGTACTGGCTTCTAAAGAGCAGCTCCTTATTCCAAGCAATGGAGACATTCTGATTCCTCTGTTGCTCTGCAGCTTTTCTTCCCAGTGTGTCTACTGAGGTTAGTCCAGGACTCTGGATTTGCCCCCGCAAGAACAGCAGTTTACAGCAAATCATCCATCACCCGTTTTTTAGCACTGTTTTGCCATTAGGTGGGAGTCTGCTGGCATAATTACCATTAGTAGCAGGAACCAAAACTTCTCAGGAAGAAAATAAACATCTGCTTCCCATGGCCTGTAGTGAAAAGCCAGACTTAATGTGTCTGCAGCTTGTGTTTGCCATGAAAATTGCATCGCAGTGTGAAGCAGATCATACTGTGAAAGGAGATTCCCTTAATGTGTGTGTATCCCTGAGCAACAGGACACCTCATGTTCATTTTTTGGGGCGATCTTATTGTTTTTTATACATCTTCTTCTAAGTTTGTAATGCTTATTCTACATAAAGGCCCTTTACCTGCAACCTGAATAGGGGTTAGTTAGAAGAGGCGCTTAGAAATCCTCTCTCCTCCCCGAAATGTTTGAGAATTCTTTTCTTTTTGTGTCAAACAGATTTCCAGCCTCGTTGCATGATGTGTTTTATGTTTTGTAGCTCCTTCTCTCACTTCCTCACTGTTAAGCCATTTTATTCCTACTTTCTTTATCTCCTTTTGAAAGTCTTAGCTCTGAACAAAGGCAGATCCATATTGGATACTGGATTTTATTGCCACTGTTGGGTCCAAACCCAAGCGAGGTGGGAGCGGTGAACAAAGCCTTGTTGTGAACCAGTGAGTGGAAGGTGAGATAGTGATTGCATTTTCTTTTAAAGCGTCATTTTAGCTTAATGTGAAGACAAATCATCTTAGAGATTTTTTTTCTTTTGTCAAAATACTTCAAATGGCCTGGGAAACAGAATTTTTATTTGCCCTTCAATGTGCTTAGCTTTAAACCACTTTAAAATAATGTAAAAGTGTCTTTTTTTTTTTTTAAACATAAGACCTTATTTACATGTGATTGTTATTTTGTGAACATAATACCTTTCTTGAAATGCTAATGTCTAGAGAGTGCTTAATTTTGAAAGACTCGGTTCAGAATAGTGCAAGTGTACTTTATTGAACTTCCAAAATTTCTAGTTACCTTCATTAAAGTAGTGTTTGTGTCAATAAGGTAGATGTTCTTGTGTGTTCCAGCCACCCCAATCATTGTTACACTAATACTATAAGCAATAAGCTAATTTAAACAAGTTTAAGCCAAAAGGCTTTCCATTTGGACACAATGGTACCGTTTGTGTTGAACTCTATTTTTGTAACAGTGATGCCTTGTGACTCGAATTGTGACTTTTCTTTTTAAACACCATCTTATCTAGATAGCTCTGTTTTCAGGTCATCGGGCAGCTTAATTGACCGTCTTTGGGCAGCGGCTGCAACCGTTTTTTGGAAAGTTCGATTTTAAAAATTGAGGATTGTGGAAAAAAAAAGTTGCACATAGGATAAAAAAGACAAAATGATGGAAATGTTCATAAAAAGATAAAATGATAGAAGTAGTCCTAGGGAGCTGAAGAAAACTACATCATCTAGACTTTATCATTTCAAAGGGGTTTTCTGTTTGATGTTGTTTTTAAGAATATGCATGCCAAATGTCCTGTCTCTTTTCAATGATTTGTAATACACATTTTATGACTGGAAACTTTTTGTACAACACACTCGAATAAATGTTTTGCATTTTAGTCGTTTCCTTGTTTCATTTAAAGGCCTCCAGAGAGAAGGAGAGAGGCTCCTTGGGCCAACGATCCGTGTTCCTGCAGCCCCCGTTGCGCTTCGTCCCTTGGGCCTGCGCGGGAGCCGCCTCAGGCGCCGCCATCTCCCCCGGCGCCGCCTTTCCCGCGCGCGGGAAGGGGGCGGGCGCGCGCGGGGCGCGCTGGGTACTGTAGTCCCGGCCCG
>VWPW01018852.1:12315-47154 GCA_013389825.1 Crypturellus undulatus | reverse complement strand
TTATTTGGGGGCCTTGAAAAGCTGTAGCAACATCATCTTCCATCCTCTTCCCCTTCCCTGGCCTTTTTCCTCACCCAGGAACTTCTAAAAGGGAGGTTGCCATCTTCCCTATCCCCGGTGCCACGAGAGCTGTGCCAGGAGCTGCTCTTTCACCTCGCAGCATCAGAATCGCTGGTTTACCCAGTTAGCCAAAAAAATGGGGTCTTTTATACTCAGTTAGCCAAAAAATGGGATCTTTTATGCTGTCCCCATGAATGTGCAGAGCACAATGTGTGGATATTTCTTTGATGATTGGTGATTGATTTAGGAAGAGGCAGGGACACCCTCTTTCCCTGGCGCTAGCCCCCGCTCCTGCCTTGAATCGTGCCGAAGCGTCGCCCTCGGTTTCCTGGCGTGTCGCGTTGCAAGGCCCCTCGGAGCCCTCGCTGGCCTCTTTCTGCAAGTCGTCTGTTGCGATCCCTCCCTTCGCGTGGACGTCCGCTGCTGCTCAGGCAATTCCCCTTGGCCGTGACTGGTTTCGGAGCTGCAGGCTCAGCTCCTGGCGCTGCCTCCGCTCCATGCGGCGGCCCGCGCCGCTCATCGCCCTCATCCCGCACAAAAGCTCTGTTCACTCCCATCCACTTCCATGGTGTTTCTCACAGCTCCTGGGACCGCATTATCCGGGCTCCTTTGCCATGGGGATGCTCTCAGCAGGGATGTGCCAAGCACCTTCCCTCGCGGAGCTCAGCGCGACACTCCGGGGCGCTCGGTGCTGGCAAGCTCTGCCGCGTATCGCGGGGTACCTGTTGTTTGCTCAGCGCACACCGAGACCCTGGTGTTCCCGTGCTGCGAATGTAAACACATGCATTAAATATTGCCTCGGGATTGTGTTTTCATCAGCAGAAGGCGGCTGCCCCACACTGGGGGCTGGGAGATATAAATTATAGATTGATAGCAGGAAAACTGCAGCATAAATTATAATAGATTTACAAGACAAACTAAACTTTTAGAGCTTTCAAGGAAAAGTTGGAGGCGTTTGGGGAGGGCCTGGCTCTGGCCAAGCCTACTTGTGCGTCCACCCTCTTGCCAAGCCATTGGGTTGCCTTGTACCCACCGCAGCTCAGGGTATGCTGAGGGCTGCAGCTCCAATCTGACAGCTTTCCTTTAGAGATAAATGGGAGATGAATGGGCCTACAAACAGGATTAAGGTCTCAGAGGCCAAAGAGCAAGCAAAAAAACCCTCTTAAGTATCTTTAATTTCAAAGTTTTAAGAGGCAACATTGGCATTTTATAGGCCTTTGGTTTCTGAACCTTTGGGGTTGGTGGGATTGTGTCTGTTGGGTTGACTGTAACTGTGCATGGTGAGACAAGTGCAACTTATTGGTATGATACCTGTATGATACCTGTACGATACCTGTATGATACCCGTATGACACCTGTATGATACCTATATGATACATGTATGATACCTGTATGATTTAGTGATGGGCCCTCTGCAGTGCTGAGAGACTGACCTCCCTGAGGGCCTGTCTGCTGGGGAATTAATTGTGCCTCTTAAAAGAAACGCGAGAACATGCCTGGCAAAACTGGATGCGCCCAAGGAGATGCCAGAGCTCTGCAAAGCCATCCACAGAATAAAGCCTGAGGTATATTTATGTAGCTGAGGCTCTTCCCTCTTTTTAGATGGTTATTTTAAATCTCCTTTAAAAAAAAAGTAAAAGGAAGCTATTTTCATTTAAAAGAATGAAATGTGTAAAGGCTGGATTTTTCTTTAAACTTTCTGAGTTTAGCCTGGTTTTCTATGGAAATTAGCCTTATTGCAATCTCAGTGCCGGTCTTCAGTTTGCCTTGCAATAACTTTTCGAAATGTTGGTTGAATTTATTCAGATTTGACAGGGGAGAAAAGGTCTCAGAGATATTAACTTTGTGTGAGTTTCATAAAAATAGGCATCTAGATAGATGAGACTGTGATTAGTACTCCTGCTAAAGGAAAGAAAGACACTGTAGGCTCAACCACATTATTAAACAGCTGAGAATCCACCTGGGAGACCCCGTGCCAGAGGAAACCAGCTCTCAGGCTGTCTCTGAGGTCCTTGCCTGTTTCTTCTTCCACTGCTTTTCACAAGCCGGTTGCACAGCAGCCCAGTGGTAAGTGAAACTACCCCGAGTCTTCTGGAGCGTTGTTTTTGGAGTAGGATTGCGAGCTAAAGCAGGACCCTGGTCCAGCCCCAGCCGAGTTCATGATCAACAAGGCTCAGAGCTCTTTAGGAAAGCGGTTGTGTGAGCAGTCGAGTTGCAGAGAGCTGGTTTTCTATGATTTGTGTCTCATGTTTGGGTCATCTGGAATTTACTGCGTTCCTAGTACTAATTGAAGTGTCCGCCTCCCTCTTAACATGAGTCTCTAGGGCTGAGATCACAGTATCAGGGAAACTGTTGAGTCTTCTGCCTGCCTGTCTGTTTTCATGAAACTGGTAGGAATGCAGAAATTTTGAGAAATTTTAGCTGTGACAGATCAGGCTGAAATTCATCAAAGGCATCAGAATTATTAGAGAAAGGCAGAAAGAGTAAGGAATAGACACACGTCATGATCGCACTACCCTGATCGCTTTGGAAGCCAAGCTAAAAGTGCATTGGATCACAAAAAAAAATGTGAATATTCAAACAGTTGCAAAGGACAATCAGTTTGGGGTTCTTGTGATACCCAAGAATTGCAGCTCTGCATCCCAGTGTGTTGTTGAGACCCTTAGCAGATGCAGTATGAATTTGGAAGAGCTGTTGGGCCACCTCACTGTGTGTGTGTTTGGCTAGAAATTAATAAGTGGGTTCTGAAGTCTTGAGGATCTGGTGCTGGGGGGGCCAAATGGGACGTGTGTCGCATGCGCTGAGCCTGCTCAAGGCAGTTCTGCTCTGGTTGCCGCTTGGAGAAGTTTGGAGAACTTTCTGGAGAGGCAGAATGTGGCAATCCTAGGCAATAATCTTGTGGGAAAGAAATCGTTTGCTGCGTGTGCATATGCGGTCCCAGGCATGCTCAATTATCTCAGTGCTTCTAGGAGAGAAATTCTTTCTATTTCAACCCAGGCAACCTGGTGCTGTGCAATATTTATTGACCTGTGTTTTTGTGCTTTCCTTGGTGACAGCTTGACTCTCCTCTCTGTGCTCCTAAAGAGCCCGTACTGTAAAGAGCTTTCTAAAGGCTTTTCTGTTTGGGGTCATTTTGTACCTTCGCCTATGTTTTAATCAATGCGTTCACTCAAGATGCAGAAACACATTAATCCTGGTGCCAGTTGGTTTTAATTGAAGAGGAAAAAAAAATAAGCTGGCATGATTGACTCCTTGGGGAAATGGTGAGCTTCCACAGCTGAGCCTTCGAGATGTCTGGACAGTTTAAAAGGGAGAGAGAAGTAACAGTGACTGAAGCATCCAAGAGACAAGAGGTAAGGCTGAGAAATCCTAGCAGAGCGAGAGAGGGGAAGTGTGCCCAGAGATTTCTCATAGATTTGGGGCAGATCCAGGTGAGCCAGAATCAACAGCAGACCTTTTCCTTTATGAATCCCCTTATGTCAATGCTAAGAAGATTCCTAGCAAAGGAGGTTCTTGCAAAATGTCTGTGTAAATCGTCGGAGCAGGCTTGAAGATGCTGCTGCAGGAGGAAGGGAAACAAATTCCTGAGGAAGGTATCAGTGGACAATCCCCACCAGGACTCAGTGGCAGATTGGAGGAAGAAGCTGATTCCTGTGGAAGGGCTTTTGGCTGCTCCAGGCAATGCCCTATCCTTACTCCATAGCGAGGACTAGGGGTTTGCCATGACAAATCATAGTCATGACACATAGTCAAAGTCACAGCTTTGACTTCGAATAGGAAGCAAAAAACATGGATTTATAGCTGGGATGGAGGAGAAGGGAGAAAGGTCAAATGAGGAGTCTTCACTCTTCTCAAAATTAAGACGTGGAATTTTAGACGAGCACAAGGGAATTAGGTTTCCTGTGCCTTCCCAGTGGATTGCTGTTCCCCATGGGTAGAAACCTTTTCAACACACTTCGCATATTCTGGTTTGGTGGTGCACAGGGATAGCAGCACTGACCTAGGGCTTGAAAAACTCCGTTGGGAAAAACTCCCTGTAATTTTAATGAGTCAGGAATTGAGTCTTACGACACTTCAAAAAGTTACCGTCGGTGCAATTACACTTGTCCTCGTCCCTCTTTGTTCCGCGCAGGTCGCCTGGTTCAGCTCTGCAGCTCTCAAAATTTCCACTGTGTTCGCCCACCCACACGTCACATCTTGAGATGTCGGCCATGAGTCTTTTTTGTTCTTCTTGAATAAATCATGGCATCCCTGACTCCGGAGACAGCTTGACAAACGCGTAGCGTTAACTGAAGTATTTGTCATCGCTAAGATGTGAACAGAGGTTAATTACAACCGCCAGCTCTCACTTGCTGGGAAGTTTCTCAAATTTGGGAACTGAGACATCCTTTGCCGGAATTCACCTTAGAAGTTAATGACGTTTTGAAAGCTTGAGCCAAGCTGCATTTGGGTGTTTCTGGAAGCTGGGCAAAAGCAGAGGCAGGTTTGTTCTGCTAGGAGGGTATTTTAGGCATTTCCAACTTCAGGAATGTTTTCTCCTGCAGGTGGAATATCTGTGGAACCTGCTTGTAGTAAGAGTGAACCTGCGCTGTACGTTGCTGCAGCTTGTGATCTGTAATGATCCGAGTCACGGAAAGCTCCGCGTAGCTACAGGCTGGACTCACCCTTTACTTTGCGCCAGTAACCTATTACCCTGAACAAGGCAGCGCACGAGCTTTTATCGCCCCGAACTGCAGCTCAGACCTTACATCAAGGCAGCGAGAGCCTTTTCCCTGCTGCCACAGTAATGCTGGGAACCAACTGCAGAGGAGAGAGCAAGTTTTTCTTCACAGCAGGTCTCAATGCAGAAATATTCCCGAGTCCCATTGAGTAAATCAGCGGTTGCCCATGGTGCTGCTGGAAGCCCTTCGTGGGTGCCCGGAGGAGCCGGGAAGGCGTGTGTCCCGCCGCGGGCACCCTGCTCGCCCAGGCTCTCTTTGCGAGAGACAAACCTGGAGTTGGAGCTACAGGGAAATAGCTGTCTCGAAAACCACATTCCTGTCTCCTGCCCACCCCGCTCCAGCGTTCGTCTGGATTTATTGAATAATGGTAATGGATTATTTAGCGGCTCTCCGCAGCCATTATCAACCGGCGCAGTGTTTATGTGGCTGGTCGTCCCTGCTCTGTCAGCTGTCATAAGCTTCTCAATTAGAAAAGAAAGACCCTGATATGAAATAGGTAACTATGGTTACCTGTGATGTGGGTTTTTAAGGAGCGCTCAGAAAGCTAGTGGCAACGGAGTTTGGAAGTTCAAAGCTTTAATTTATCTGAGAACTCTCTTGATTCGGAGCATCAAAAGCGTTTAGAATAAATGCGGAACATTTTCTGTTGTGGAGTGACATTGCGCTCCTCAGCAGAAGCCATCGCAGGGGCTAACCCGCCTGCGCGCCCGAGGAGCCGGGCACAGGGCGAAGGAGCTTCCATCCCGTGGCTCCTGGTGCTCTCCTTGCAGCGCCGTGGCTTGTACAAGTGGAGGTTTCCTAGGGAAGTGGTGCCTCTCCGTCTGCTCGTGTTCCTATCTGCATTGAATGGTAGTTTCTAAGGGAGGAGGTATGGAGCGCTGCATACCTGGGGGGCATCTTTCAAGTAAAGGTGCCTGCCTCAAATTAAGGCACAATCATGCTGCTGAGGGGAAAAAATAAGTCATTGGAGCTTAATTTAATGAGAGTGCAGGGTACTGCAAAAAGGTTTTAATTGGAGCAAAAGCGTTTTATGAAACATAAATAGGACCTGTTTGTCACATGTTCTCTTATAACTCACGGTATAAGGTGAATACGGGGAAGCCTCCTATCCAAATGATATCCTGGCAAATGCTGGTCTGCTGCTGGGTCAGTACTAATTTCCCAGGAAAGCTGTTACCTGGTACCAGGGCTTCCCAGGACCTGGCTCTACCCCACACCTACTTTCTGGGGGAATTTACATCATCTTTCATCTTCTACAGCAGAACTTTACTTTTTAAAGATTTAATTTATTACAATGCCTATTAACATAAGTGTGTTTAATTAGGATCCAACTTTTTACAGTAATCAGGCATTCAGGGCCATCAGGTCATCAAGTCAACTTCATGCAGCTGCAAGGTGTTGTCTGCAGGTTAGAAGTCAGATTAAGTAGGTTTAGAGGTTACGGCCAAATCCCAGCAGTGACCTCCGGGACAACAAAGCCTCCTTGTGCCCTTGTTGGAAGGTGTTTGCTGGATATTGTCTTTGTGCTGGTGCCTGCTCTGCCTGCTGGCTGGTAAGTCAGGACAGTAGCACTGAATACCCCAGATGCTTACTGCAAGTGCTCCTGTTTAACCAACGTGAAACAAACAGCACATAATTTATTAAGGGTGCATAAGGCTGGGACTATTGCAGTGCAGCGCGATCCAGAGCCGAGCAGGGAAAGGTCATCGGCCTCGCTGTATTGTTTGAAGTGCTGGAGGATTTCTAATGTGTTTGTGCTCCGGTTGTGTTCGTTCGGAGGCAGAGAGAAGGTTGGGGTTGTTATCTGTTAATCTGGAGGTTCCTTATTAATAGGCTGCACACTTCATTGATTTTTAATTAATTTCTGAGGAGACCCAGAGCATAGTGCTGCAGCCCACAGACATCTCCGTACTTATTGCAGTCCACATCTCTATTGATTGCCTGCCTAAGGAGCAGAAGTAATCCATTTTAAATGCACTTTCTTGGAGAGAGCGAATGCACTACACAATATACTCTCCCGCCTGTAATTGTATTGGCAAGAGGTCAGCGGTCAGCGCAGGGGAAGGGTGTTAGTTCATCATTTAATATTCTGTGGGCTCTCCGAGCTCGCTCTCTTGTGCAGCCCTGACGTCGCAGACAAGCCCCGTTACCTCCCTCGCGGCTGGTTTGTAGCTGCAGAGCATCAGCAAAGCCCTGGGCACGGCTGTGCTGGGGGCTGCTCTGCAGGACACGTTCTGCCAACCTACCCCTTGGGAGCACGGAGCTGATGGAACCACCGAGGAATCCCGGGGAGAAGAGCAGGATCCAGAAAGCCTTTTCAGAAAGTTAGTGCACTGCCACCTCCCTCTGTGGTGCCGCTTCGGAAAGCATCAAGCAGGTCTCACAAGTGTTGGATCCACGGGGAAGGGATGCTCCTTTAGAGCACTTGGGGGACAGCCTGGCACGGGGGGATGCTGGTGCCAGGGAGGAGGTAACGTGGCATAAGAGAGCGGCCTGGACACAGCTGACAGCTCTCGTAGGAAAACACTGTGGTAAACGTTAACTGCAGAATGCCTCAACTCCGCAGCTCCCTCCAGCAGGGATTTCATGCACCAGGTTGAACTTCGTTTCTCCCCTCTGAAACAGCCTCCGTAACAGATGTGCCTGGAGATGGGACCAGAAGAAGAAGAACTTGGAGATGCCCATGTTGAAATACCTGTTTTACATCCTATTAGTAATGCTACTTAATGTATTTATATAATACCTGTCCTCGGAGGAACACGAAGTGCTTCACAGGCTCTTTCTGTTCAGCACCACCTAATCTACATGTCTGCATAATCGAAGGAGCCAGGGAGACAACTCATACTTTTTTTGCCATTGTTCAGACAAAGGAAGTGTTTAATGATGACAGGGGAACAAACTCCTCTTCTCATAATGTCTTAAGCACTTCAGCACCTACTCAGAATAGATAACTTAGTTTTAAGGACCTTACAACTGTGCTATGAACCAGCCTAGTGGAAACCTATTTATCTGTGCCTTAAAGGATGGGAAGACACTGCTGAGATTTTAATTTAGGGTTGCGGTAGGTCTAGACCCATCGAAATGTCTGCTCCGTCTTGCAGTCTTGAAATACTGTGAGCTTATGGACTTGTTTTTCTTCTAATTTCTTTATTCTCCCTTTATGAATCACATGAGATTTGGGGGTAGCCAGTGTTTTTCCTGTAACTCTGTCATATAAATTTTGTCCTCAAAGCCTCTTTCCCTTTCCTCAAGGTTCCTGGCTGTATTTGGACTACTTATGCCTCAGCGTCTCTTTTATACTCTGTTTTGGCCCATCGCTTGGCAATGCAGTAAATCAGGCTTTAGGGCTCCAGGTACTGCAGCACCATGATGCAGAGTAAAGACCTGCTATAAAGTGTTTTTGCTGGTTGATACTTGTTCTTTTGATAGATTACTGGCACGTTTATACTGCTCCAGGTAGCCAGCGTCCTCTTGGAGCTGGTATGAAGCCAGTTTATCTGGCTTTTGTGGTTCCACTGAGTCAGCTCCCATACACGAGTAGGCAGAATTTGTATTTTTGAGTGATCCACTAATGGAAAGATTTAGGACTAACTCATGCACCGAAATGGCACCCCCAGTTCTTTTCATGGCAGGATTGGCTTGAGCTACTTCGGCAGTTCAAGGACAGGCTGAGGTTAAAGCACCAGCACTCCAGGATAGGGCTTGTTACATGCGGGTAGCCTGTGACTTCCAAATTCAGTAACCTACGGAGAAGAGAAACCTTAAGAGAGAGCTTAGCAGCAGGAGACAGGAAGATATGTATTACTGTTGTCTAGCCTTTACGAAAAAGCGAGAGATTTCCTTGCCCCATGCAAAAGAAGTTATTGCTCTCCTAACTATTTAGGGTGACACAACAGCCAGAGGAACCCCCCCTTGCTGGCATTCCCTTCAGCCGGCCGAACTCCGGCCCTTCTCAGAGGTGTTCGGCAGATAATCCGTGCGCAAACGGCAAATCCCCAACTTGCTCTGGCGTTTCCGGAGCCGTCGGCTGTGGCTCGGACCCGGCTCCAGCCCCGGCCGTGCAGGAGCAGCTCCCACCCCTGCTGCTGCGTCGGCGCCTTCTGGAGCGGCTGGGTCTTTCCCGCCCACAGCTCTCCGGAGTAACAGCCACTTGGATGGTTCTGGTTGCTCCTGACAACAAAGGGCATCGTTTTTCCTTGAAGGAGTCTTTAGCCCTAGGTAAAAATCACACTTTTTCTTTCCGTGGGGTTAGGGAAGGAAGGCAAAGATGGTCATTTCAAGCTTTCTGTACTGATTCCTGTTATTAAGCCAGCCTCAAGTTATTAGGATGAAAAGAGGACAATTTCCAAGGCTGGAGTTTAATGCCCGTGAGATTTGAGTTGGGCTTGAAATTTTCTTCCCTCACAAACCTGTTTGATGGATCTGCCATTCGTCCTGGCCCCGGTGAGGGGAAGTTATTATCGAAGAAAGGCAGCCTGCTCTTAATTTCTTGAAGCTTCCTCGGGTCAGTAAAGATCAACATGTCCTCTATTTAGGGAGAAAATAATGTATACCATAGAAAACAGCAAACTAGGCATACTGAGAAAAAATGTTTGCTGTGCTGTCCGCTGGTTTTGCTGAAGTTCCTGGGGCAGGTAAAGTTCTTTCTACTTCTTTTTTTTTTTTTTTTTTTTTTTGAATTGTTCTACAAAGTGAAAGTCTTGGATCCTGCAAAGACATATGTATATACTTAACCTTTAGTTAGTGATTCCACACACTTCAGTTCATCTCTGATAAATATCCCAAAGGGGCTTTCCATTTAATGAAGATTACATACTCGTTTAAAATCTATCCTGAAAAATGAATCCTTTCTTTTTGAGGGGGGAGGAGGGCACTAAGGTAGGAGCGTCTAATGGAAATCAGTTTCAGACAGGGCTGGTTTGGTTAAAGAGTTGGACATTCCCTGAACAACAGTTGCCGCCTTTGGAATCCGGAGTGTCCTTGTGTAGAAGATGGGACTTTGAAAAGTCCAAAAAAGTGAAAAGCAACAAATCAAATAACAGTGTCTGAAACTATGTGCAGTGTGAGCTGTACAAATAGAGACAGTAAAAAACCTGCCCTCGTGAACTGGCAGACAAGGGAGAGCTGCAGAGCAAAGCCGGTGATAAAGTCAGAAAACCGCAAATGTGACCACATCTTACAGGCAAGAGAGCTCAAGGGGCAGACCCATAACCTTGATGGTTATATATGAAAGCTTGATTTTGCTTAAAAAAAGAATACATTCTGTTATCTCTAGCATGAACTCTCCTTTGGTGATGCTGCTCTATAGATGT
This sequence comes from Crypturellus undulatus, assembly GCA_013389825.1. NCBI lineage: Eukaryota > Metazoa > Chordata > Aves > Tinamiformes > Tinamidae > Crypturellus > Crypturellus undulatus. The sequence goes on along the minus strand of VWPW01018852.1, from coordinate 37,061 downwards.
CCACATCAGAAGTCCTAACACTTTATGAACTTACGAGGTACTTTGTAGTGCAGTGCAGCACTTTGCTAGCTCAGAAAGGTCCCATTTCAGTTTGTTGCCACCCCGTGATATCTCATTTTCTAGCCTGTCATTTTTCTTATAAGCTGGGAATTGACCATAACCAAAGAATTTTATAGCTCTTAACCACTAGCTCCTAGTCTGTTTAACAAGGTAATTTTTGTCCTGTGTTATTGCTAACCCAGCCTGAGAGCAAATAGATGGGTAGGGGAGACCAGGGTTCACCTCTCCTAGTCCTACTTCTGTTTTGTTTTGTTTTTCTGGCTATTACATAGAAAATTATCAAGGCTGAACATGACGGGCAGGGGTTTCTTACTGGAGCTGAGCTCCATGTGACAAGTTACACGGTTCCTGTCCACCTCCCTTCTTGGAGACGAGCCGTCCTGGCTGGGTCCAAGCCAATTCTTCTGCCCACGGCGTTGCTGTTAATTTCCCCGGTGCTGTTGCAAGTCTAGTGTGAAATCTATAAACACGGGTAGTGCAGTCCAGGTTAGTAATTGTGCAGTCAAGGACAAAAGACCTTTACACTAATCAAAGACCTATTGAAAATCTCCGTTTGCAATTTTTCCTTCCACCCCGCTCCCTCCAAATTTCTGGCGAGGCCGTTTGTGTCTGAAGGGAGGATTTACGCCTTCCCCGTTGCATCTGATGCTCTCTGTGTCTGGGGGAAGGGGTTGCATAGCACAGGTCCCTGTGGCTCTGCTCCTGGGTTAGGGCAAGGGCTGCCCTGGGGAAGATGAAGGTTTAGTTCCCCCTCCTGCACAGCTTCCTCAAGGCCTTGCTCAGCTTATCTCGTAGAGCTGTTTGCAGCGACTGTTCGCTCTCGTCCACATATTAGGACTTCTTACCACCCAGCAATTTGATATTTTGAGACTTCTATGGTGTCTGCATAGCTTTAATGTGGAGTAACAAAGTCCTGAGGGGCCCTTGGCGGTCCAGCCTCACAGATCACTGCAGAAGGCACAGAACGGCGTCTTTCGCATGTGACTTTTAGCATCGGCTACTGAAAGTGACATGTGATGGTGCCTGAAGGTCACTCACAGTTCTGTCTTGTAGCCCAGAGAGAATATCCTCTTGGTACTCGATCACCGGCTCGCTGGGTGGTGATGGCACCGCCTCTGAAATGCAGAGAATATTTTTTCATTATAGCACTCCATGCGTCACGTAACAAGATTCGAGATATATACACAGCACTTTTCCTGCCAGCGTGGAAAATGCCTTCGGATAATGACTGTCAATGTAGTAGGTGTTTAGATAGTCTTGCTGCAGTGAATACCGTGGGCTTCTCCTTTTCAGATTGTTTTGATTTTTACTGTATAGTCTAATTTATTGGAAAATGCACACTATATATAAACACACACACCTATTTTATACACACACCATCTTTAGACTTTGTTAATGGGATGTCAGGCAAACCAAATGTGGTTCCTGTGGGTTTTCCTTGAGATGTTTGCATTTCTGAAGGTTTTGGAGCAGCAAAAGGGTTTTGGTAGCTGTTGACCATACACGGGCTGCTCTTAGCTTTGCAAATAACAGGTAGAAAGAAACCACAAAAAGCTTCTTCAGCATGGGTGAAGTAAATGTGAGTATGATGGTGCACAGAAGGCTGTGGTTACCCCACTCCTGCATAGAAAGGAAACCCAGGAGTTACTGGGTTGTTGAAATAGTCAGATTACCTATTAGAAATCTTTTGAGTTCATAACAGAGTATGAGATTACAGTGAATAAAATATTGTAATTGTATTTAAAAAATTATAGTGCCTGTGTAAATTTGAAATAAATGGAAATTAATACTCAGACTAATGAAACATCTTGAAATGCTTGGGTATTAAATATGTAAAGGATGTAAAATAAGACCAAGGTGGCCATTTTACAGGTATGATGTTTCAGGCTGTTCAGTGAAGGACGTTTCTGGACACCCTACCACCCTTTCCTGTCAACCTTAGTTAGCAGTGAGAGGCAGAAGCCTTGGCGGAGGTCGTCGTTTGGATTTAGCCGCATAGAAATTCTGCTTCTTCATCTCTGCATCTGCAGTATCGCTGTATAATTTCAGTGCTGATGGTTAGAAATTGCTCTGTCAGAAATCACACTTTTGGGGGGTCCCTACCATATTCTGATAACAACAGAATATTCATCCAATTCCCCGGGCCGTCGTGAGGCTCTTCCCAGAGAGGCTTTTCCACGATTGGTCCTCTCCAATTCCCACCAGAGACGTCACACAGGATTCTCGGGATACCTGCGTTTTATGGGGCCTCTTTTGTGGCGCTCGTGGCAGTCGCTCCTCTGTCGCTCCCCCTGCTCGGGCGTCTTTCGTGGCAGGGCTAGTGCTAAGTCCCAGTGCCTGCAGTTTCCTGGGGCCGTCGCTCCCTGTCTCACAATTGTTTGACCCGCAAGATTTATTTGTCCATTTTTCTGCAGGCTTTAATTTGATGTCAGAAGCCATTAAGCCCTCCAAGTCCTGCAGGTCTAGTGTTGAGCAGCCAGGAGCATTGATTTGCCGTTGGCAGGAGGGCGCGCTGGCTTCCACCAGCAGCACTTTTTAAAAATAATTCTGTTTGCTGCACGCCAGAGAGTCCCTGTGTCCCCTTTCAAATGCCTTCGCGTTGACTGCAGCGCATGAGAGATGAAGCAGTGTTTATGCCAAACACCCTCCCACACATTTCCAAACCTTTTAGCAGTGTTTGCACTGAAATTTTTACCTAAAAGCCAGAGCAGTTCCGAGCTCCACTTGTTACCTGTTGTAAAGACATTTCTGTGCGGAAAGGGCAACGTTGAAGCCCAATGCCTGGGGGTGGCTTTTGCACCATCCTGCTCTTGGGTCTGGGGACATCGGGGAGCATCCCCTGCTCTGAAAGGGAATCAGACCTGGCCTGTAACATGCAGTAGTTTAGTCATTTTAATCATCATCTGGGACTTCATGAATTACCGTCTGTACTATGTGTTACTGTGATCTCCTTGGTATTCAACAATGGCTTTTTTAAAATTACCATATATATTATATAGAGCTAATATACTAAGAGATACCTTAAGGGTAATTATCAAGTATGTAATTTCATCTGCAGGTCCTTATAATGATGGTTAATGTCATAAATGCTTTTTAATGAAATTATAGGCTTGTAACCCTGCCTGACTATCCTTTATATGTCATATAATTAATGAGACCGAGATTCAGGGCTCATCCCTGTGTCACAGGGCGTCATGTAAACTTCCCTACTGATGGCAGAGGGTTGGTCTCTCAGCAGAGTATGAAACAGATTAAGGCCAGGCAGCCTGAATGGGTATGTTAGCTTATCTTTAAAGGCAGCTGCATGGGCTTGTTAACAAAAGGACTTTTAACAGTATATTTATGCTTGTAAATGACAGCGGCCAATGATCTAATATGTAATTATAATATGACATGCAAAATTTTAAGGGAGTGAGAAGGCAAGTGGATTGCAGCCTGTGGAACACAAAATTGTTTTCCTCCTACTTCACTAAGGGCAAAGTATTGAAAATTTGAGTCTAATTTCAGCTTGTGGAAATGGCAAAGAAGCATCATCTCCATTTCAGGATGCTGGCCTGAAACCACATTTATGTGGGTCTCTGGCTAAGTATCTCTATATGTCTAGGCTGCAGATTCCCTCTCTGAAAAAACAGGGGCTGTAGACAAAGACATTTCTAGATTTCAAAATTACTGGAGCAAGAAAGATGTCTGTGTCTGTTATTTTCTTATTTTGACACCTGCCAAAGAATCACAGATTCCTAGAATCATGCAGGTTGGAAGGAACCTCAGAGGTCATCTAATCCCACCTCCTGCTCACAGCAAGGTGATGGATGCTGAAGTTCAGGCCTCTGGGCTGTTTTATTACTGTGGGTAATAATATGAGGAATTTTACAAGACTGCAGTGACAAGTAGTCCTAAAAATTCACGTATGACTCATTAGGGTTTTTTTATTGTTCTTTGCCCTTCAGGGAATGATGTACCTGGAAGAGAGGAGACTTGTTCACCGGGACTTGGCAGCCCGCAACGTCCTGGTGAAATCACCAAACCACGTGAAGATCACTGACTTCGGCCTGGCCAGGCTTTTGGAAGGGGATGAGAAGGAGTACAACGCTGATGGAGGGAAGGTGAGTACCCCACATTTCTGGAGGTAAATATACCACACTTCTATGAACCCGAACTCCTGAAGCTTTAGGACAGTATCCCGGAGGGACTATATGTAAGAAAGTATGCTCAGGGACGTAGCAAAACCCTCTGTTCTAGCAGTCAACTGTGGTGCGATACCAGACATAAAAGCTGTTTTGTTTTGCTCTTTCTCCAACCAGGGTGGACCTCAGTAGTTTGCAGGCCTATTTTCCCAAACAGGTCTTTTTTTTCAAGAAGCAGAGAGGAGGGCTACGAGCGTATGAAGGAGTTTACATAAGCTCTGCAAAGAGTCGCTGCTTGTGTGACAGTGAAAAGAGCCTGTGTGTGCTATTTCCTGCCTCCGAGTCTCCAGGGCCATTTTGAATGCCAGCCTCCTGAAAGGATGGCTTCAGGATCATTTTGAAACCAGACATTTTCTCATACTACCTTTCAGCGCTCCTGGGGACTTCCACACACTTTTATAATGTCTTCAGATTGAAGCATGACAAAACTCAGAAGGCCATAAATACATGTTTCTGCTGGCTGCTCCCTTAACAGCTCGAAATTCTACGTTGCAGCCAGTCCTGAGTCACAAAATCCCAAGGGGCTCTGCCTCTCCTGTCGCTCCTTTTCCCAAACGTTCCCTTCGTTTTCCATCTACTCACTACCTGTGTTTTCTTTCTGCTCGCTGACACACGTGTCTGGGAAAAGCAACTGTCACCAATATGTGCTTTTCCCCTGGACGGGCTGCTGCCTTATTTGTGGTGCCGCTGCCCTTGGCAGCTGTTGCAGGATCACGTCAGCATCGCAGCGAGTGAGGCGAAGAGCTGGAAAAGAGTCACCAGTGCCTTCCCATTTGCCCGTCCTGGCAGGAAGGGGGGAGGTTTGGCAGTCTGCCCCGATTCCTTGGGTTTTCTAATTCCCTCCTCAGCCCCTTGTCTGCCTCTTCTCTGTCTCTTCCCTCTATCAGCCAGTGAATGACAGAAAATGAGCAGCTCTTTGCAAACCAGCTGTTCCCTGGCAGCTGTTAGGTGGCATCTCGGATTTGTGAGGCCACACTCGTGGGAGCTTGGGGAATGACTCGCACATTGAAGATGTCACTTCCCTGTTCCAGAGAAGTGTCCTGTTGCATCCAGAAGGCATTTGCAGTTTAAAGTTATAATGTAAGCATGCTGAGAGAGGTCCAGCCTGGGTGAAAGGAAAAGCCTTTTCACCGTGAGGACAAGTCAAGCAGCAGCATACGCTGCCCAGAGAGTCTCCCACCACTTGCCCAGTGCAGTCTCCCACCCTTGGAGGTTTTCAAGACCAGGCTGGATAAAGCCCTGAGTAGCTTGGTCTGATCTCATCACTGACTTAGGTTTGACCCAGAGGTTTCACGAGAGACCTCCTGCAGCCCCTTCCCGATTCCCGATTTACCCTATGACAACTGATGCAGCTTTGCTGTTCCAGCTTGGAAAATTCCTGTTGAATTTGATGGGAATGAAAGCTGCAGAGCTTAGTGGAGGAGGATGAACCATCTTTGCAAGTGCTAAGCCAACCTTTAATAAAGAGTGCTATTTTTGCCATAGCTCTGCACAGGTTATGTTTATGAGTCAACTACATGGAAGGTATTTTCATGAGAGTTTGAATGAAGACACGTCCTCTGCTTTTACACCCACCATCTGTTCAGATACTGCAGTAATGTCTCCTCAAGGTTTCCTCCACTGCTAGTTCCAAGTTAGGCACAAGACCATGCTGGAGAACATTGGGTTGCCTGTCTATCCATGAGAAGTCAGTGGACTGCAAGGCTGTGCTGCAGGGAACCTGNAGTCTATTTTTTGCCATAGCTCTGCACAGGTTATGTTTATGAGTCAACTACATGGAAGGTATTTTCATGAGAGTTTGAATGAAGACACGTCCTCTGCTTTTACACCCACCATCTGTTCAGATACTGCAGTAATGTCTCCTCAAGGTTTCCTCCACTGCTAGTTCCAAGTTAGGCAGGACCTGCACAAGACCATGCTGGAGAACATTGGATTGCATGTCTATCCATCAGAAGTCAGTGGACTGCAAGGCTGTGCTGCAGGGAACCTGTTCAGGAGAGGGAAACACCGGGAATTTCTTCCAGTGCTTGGAGCTTCCAGGTTCCAGCTTCTCTGCTCCCCTTCAGATTCAGGGAGATTGGATATAACTTTTCTATTTGTCCCATCCTTACACTGGAGAAACTAGGTGGTGGTGCAGCTGGGATACAAACTCCCAGCATGGCAAAAATAAAATAAAATAAACAGGGTGTTTGTTATATCCGAATCGCAGCTATCTGGGTGGTATGAAAAGTTGTGCAGACAATTAATGTAGATTTCTCATCTTGGTATGTTTTGTGAGTCCAAACCTATCTCATTCTGCTCAGCTGTAGAAGGCAGCAATAACCATCTCCTGTGCTGCGTCCTGCTGCTCTTCACAAGTTTGCAGCTGAGAGGGGAAACGCGGAGGAAGCTGATGTCTGCATTTAGCTAGGAGGTAGTCACATTATTTTAATATTCTATTCCTAAGCTGCACTTTCTCTCTCCTTTCCCTAGATGCCAATTAAGTGGATGGCTCTGGAGTGTATACACTACAGGAAATTTACCCATCAGAGTGATGTTTGGAGCTACGGTAAATCTTGATGTGATTCGTTTGAAAATTTGACTCATGTAATGCATTAAACCAAGTCCTGCTATTTTACACATTCTTTTTTTCTTTCTAGAGGAGTTAATTCCAGTGGTACTTCCTCTTTTTTTGAATGTGTGTCTCTAAACAGCAATTGTTACTTGTCTCCTGTGCTACCTCGCTGCTCACTAAAATACATTATCACAGTGTCCCTGCTGGGATGACTGCTGTAAGGGCTGGTTTGGTAGCAGTTTGGCTGATTATTATGACGGAAAAAGGCCCCTTTCAGCTTAGCCACAGACTCATAAAAATCTGGCCGCAGGTCATAATTTTCAGCAGTCCTTTGAAAACCTTAACTCTAAAAGCCATGAATGTCAAAAAACATTTTCAGGCTTATGGGACTTCTGGTACCTAAAGTCAGATAAAAGGGAATTTGTCATAACACGGAGTGAATACGGGAAAAAAGGGAGAGGAGGGAGGAGGAGAAGGAGATGAGCCAAAGCTTCCTAAAACATGCATGGGTTTAACTTAGGAGTTGGTTGGACAGGTCTGTTCAGGAGGACTCTGCACTTTTGAAAAAAAAAAAGAAAAAACACACACATTTGATAAATGAGGTGTTTATTTAATGTTGTTAGTTCTGTTATCCAGACGAGCTGCTGCGCCACATCTGCTGAGCTGTCTGCGTGTTTCTCTAGTATGGCTATTGCTAATAAAATCATGTATACCTTTGCGAGTGGGATTTTCTGGCAGTGGCTGGGGTTGCAGCTCTCCACTTGCATTTCCTGTATCCTGTAATTTTGAAACAAAAAGGTGTGAAATTCTATTCACTACTCACTTTTACCTGTGGGTAGCAGCAAAAGATACTGTTTGTGTTGGCTGAGTACCTGTCCTCTTCTATCTAGCTAAGAAAAATATGTGATACTTAAATTGATCGTATAAACCTGCTCTTTCTCCTCAAATTCTGCATCACCGCACTTAGGAAAAAATGCACTTTCATTTATGATATTCATTTTAAAAGCAGGAAGCCCAGAATATCTGTAATCTTGAAGAGCAAAGCCAGGGAAGATTGACAAGTTGTAGTTACTGAACATCAGCCAGGAGGTGAATGAGGGTGAACCAAACGTGTGTTTTATGCATATGGTATTTTTACCCGTCACTTTTCAGATTAGCATGACAGTTGGCATAATATAGTTAGTGATCTGGAGGCATGTTTTAAATGACCTTTGCAATAAAAATAAAAGCAAAGCAAAACAAACTGTTGCAAAAGCAGCATTGTCAATACTTAGGATTAGGTTTGAGGACATGTTCTGTTACTTACAGTATATGGTCTTTATTTTCCCGTTCAACTGACAAAACAAATCCTATGGCTATTCAAGAAGATCATCTTGGTTTTGAAGCACAGCAATATCATAATTCAAATCCGTAAGATGATATAAGGAAAAAAAATAACGCGAGTGACTGTGGGAATGACTTGCAAAACAAAGACCATGACATAACATTATTCAGTGTGGTACCTTTCTGGGAAATTGCTGCTCCAAGTTAGGGAACATGTGTGTTTTTCCCCTTAATAGAGTACATCAGCCATTCATTTTTTCTTTTGATATGATAAAAGAGCAAGATAGATTCATTTATTTATGCATCCATTTACTTGCCCACCATTTCTTTGGCTTAGGCCTGTCTCTTGTGTCTTGAATCTCTCATGTTTGCTCTTAATGCCAATAAAACCAAAGAAAATGCATTTAAAGATTAATGCAAAGCACTGTTTAACCACTTTCCATAGCTCTTTATATGACAGACCAAACTTAAATCTTTCTAAAGGCAGTGAAAAGAGATTGATGATCATATTTTGGTGCAGAGCTGAGCCACAACACGGATTTGTAAGAAATCGCAAAGGACTCTAAAAAAATAATCTAAATATCTAAAAAAAACCTAATTTTTTTGCTTTTTTTTTGTCTAGGGGTCACCATCTGGGAGCTGATGACTTTTGGTGGAAAACCATACGATGGAATCCCGACTCGTGAGATTCCTGACCTCCTGGAGAAGGGCGAGCGCTTGCCCCAGCCTCCAATCTGCACTATTGATGTTTATATGGTGATGGTGAAATGTAAGGGATTGCAGCTTTTACTATCCCCATACTCAGCACCAAATGAACATTTACATGTTCTATTTTAGAACATTCACATCTACAGTCTGTGACAGTGCTGCCTAATAGTGCACGCTGTTTCAAAACAAAAGCTTCCAAAGATTCTGTAAATTACATTTAAACACTGCATGCACATTTTTTTTCCAATCGCAAAAGATACAAATTTAGCCATGAAGGGCTGAGTTAGCTCAGCTTCTTATTACTGTCAGGTGGTATCTCACATTCTTGCTGTGAAGTCAAAATTGTATGATTGTTATTGTAAACCCTTGTCATTTCCATGACAATTGATTTTGATGTTAAAAAAGATAGTATTAAATGTAATTATGGTACATGGATAGTCAGCCAGTGAAGGCTGTGAGGAGAAATGCTGGTTCCAAATATTGAGGAAAGAAAGCATAATGTTTTATTGTTAATAACAGCATTGAAATTTGCAATGGTAATAACAAAAAGCAACCTTAGGTTACTGTAAGAAACCCTGTAGACAGGAGGATTTCTTTTTTTGTCATTTTTAGTCCAGTGCAATAATTTATGAATATTTTTACTTAAGTTTGCACATGTTTTTTTCCTACACTTTTATCTCCAAGATACCCACACTAGTGACTGTATCCTCCAAGGCTAGGCTTCTAATTTAAAAAGAATTAGACACATCTCTCTCGTGTTTCTGACTTAATTTAAGTGAGATTAACATGCAGCCATCTGATAGAGGCCTTTCCCTTTTGCTTTGTACACAAAAATACTGGGAGAAAGAAGATAAACCTGGAGGAGGTAAATACATATCTCTTGAATGAAATTCTGCTCAGAGTTACCTGCAGTTCTTGAAGCTCATAGTGTGAACCCAGGAGTCCAACCCGGGAGCTTGGCTTCGGAATATATGTAATTTCATCTCTCCCTCCAACCCAGCCCTCTGTTGGCATCTTGAGGACTGCACTGCTTAGTAGTAGTGGAAAGTTTGAGCGACACATGCATAATATTCAGGTTGCTGAGTTCTCAATGCATGTAGAAATCTAACACAATAAAGAACAGACAGTATCCTGAAGAGAGCTGTTCTCAGGTTAGTTCAGAGATTAGGGAATATCCTGGCTCCATCAGGCACTTAGGCAGGATACTAGAGAGGGGTTTTCAGTATGGCTTAAGGTACTTCAGGGTGCATATTTCAAAACAGACAGGATTTGGGGATTTGAATCCCCAGAGCTATCTGATACCTATACCCTCCCTGGAATTACTACCAACAATTGAGGTAGTAATTTTGAAGGATTTGGTTTTCAGTTATCAATTCTTAGTTATTCTTACACATCAATACAAAGACAACTGGCATTGTCTCAAATGTTACCTTGAAAAGAATCAGTAGTCTTGTAACGTGTGTGAAGTTCTTTACAAGCTCTAGTGGCTTTATTTCTTCTGTATTGGCTACTTCTTCAGCAAAACAGAGTGAAGGAGGTAAGGCCTGCATCATTTAGCTTCCCTGGCAAACGAGAGTGTCTATCTGGGAGGCAGCTGATAGAATCTTCCATTAGACGAGACACTGAGACACTGAGATAAACTAGTTGCTCGTGGGGAGCACCCACGCTGTTTGCTTGTTTTGCAGAAAACATTAAAAGACATTGAGAACTGTTGTTCCTAACGAACATTTATTGGAGAACGAAGAACTAAAGAAGCCTCCTGGCATAATCACAAATAGTATCTAACGCTTTGGTTGTGGTCTGTGTTAAAGACACATTAGTGTCTTAGTTACCTGCAAACCAGCATGGCAGGTCTGTTGAACAGCTCCTTACAATCTGAGCCACAGTGGACTAGTAGATAGTTAAAAACTGTATATACTGGTAACTCAGTAACAAGTTGATATCTAAGTGAGTAAGCAAGACACAGACAGTTACAGGCATTGTTACTGTCACTGTCTTGGGGATGGGGAGCAGGAGCTCAGAGCAGGTTAAGAAGAAACTCTTGCCACGTGCAGCACCCAGTCTGCTCTGATCAAGACCAGATGTTTTCCATGGTAGATGCACCCATTTTCCTGGGATCTTTATTTCATCTTTTCTCTAGGTTGGAGCTATCAATAACATCTTTTCACTTCAAACTTGTGCATTTTTACAAATTGCATGCTTTCCCTCCTTGACAACTAAGTGTTTTCTTTCTCGTCTTTGATCTATGCCCAGGCTGGATGATTGATGCCGACAGTCGGCCTAAATTCAAGGAGCTGGCGGCAGAATTTTCAAGAATGGCACGAGACCCTCAAAGATATCTGGTTATTCAGGTAAGCAAGTCTACAACATTGGGAAAAAATGAAATCTATTCTGCCTGTATATGAGCACATTATATGGCCTTGCTTTTCAGGCTGCTGAATATCTGGATCCTCTACTGACATTAGGAATGAGGTCCGTCCAGCAGGGAATCTGCTTTAGACCAAGGGATTGCTCAGTCTGTCATTGCTTGGACTAATGAAAGGGGAGAGTCCTGAAGAAACTCTTCCCTGTGCTGCCAAAGTCACAAGAACTTTGGCAAAGTTTTTGCAAAGTGTTTGCAAAAAAATTTTGCAAAATCAGAACATGGAAGTTCCTCAGAAGTCGGGGAGTCAAGTGACACTGGTGTTTCCCTACTGCTTCCTATGTTCTCCTTACACTGTGTGGGCTCTGTGCAGCCAGCAGTGCTTCAGAGTCTCTGCAGTAGATACTCACAGCATCACTGTGGCACCCTGGAAATACTAGTAGAGCAATAGCTGTGGTTTACCTCCAGCTAAAGCTGTGTATACCCTGAGCACAGACTTTTCTGGAGCTTGTTTTCTTTGGCTCCTACATTCCACAGTAGCCTGGAGTTGTTTGTGTAGGTACAGGGAGTTTCATTGTTAATATTTTGCTGCTGATAACAACCACCAAAAAAATCTTAAGAATTAAGACTTGTGGCATCCTTTCTCAAAATGTGGCTTCTGTCAGATTCTCTCCCAGTGGAAAAAAGGAAATCAGGAGAATTTTCTTCACTTAGCCCCTTCCTTTCACCCCAAAAGTTTTCATTTGAAGAATATACTATCATAATGCTTGACTGCTTTGGGAAAGACAAGTCATGTTTCTAAGCCCCAGAGCTGTAACTGAAACTCAAGCTACAAAAATTGCATCCATCATTTGTCCTTAGATAATGGTGTTATGTGAGTGCTGCAAGTGGAAAGGAAAGAAAACTAAAATAAGTAAGGTGATGTTGAAACATCAGAGACCAAAGCGCGGTATTAGTTTTAGACTGGTTCTGTTTTGCTACATCTGCCCCACATCATGGAGCACGAGGCAGAGAGAGACCAGCTGCTCCTCAGCTTTGCATTGCTAGAAGACTTCCTAGCTGAAGTGCCTCCAAGTACAGTTGCTGCTGATTTTGGGTGTCCTGACTGCTTCTAGTACTTGCACTGGGTACATGCTATGTATATATGTGCATATATGTGTGTGTGTGTATGTATATATAGATATATATATATATATATATATATATATATTCTGTACATGGCATAACAATTCTTGGAATTTATATCGTTCTGTGGGATGCCATTCTTTCCCCATGCAGCTAAGTTTAGCATCATTTCTGCAGGCTGTTAGCTGTTGGAGGCATTGGCTGCCTTTTCTCATGTTTTCTGGTCCTGAGCAAAGCACAGTCCTGACTTGCACTGCCACCTTGCAGGTGCTTTTTAAATAAAAATATTAATCCTTGTTGTTGTTTATTGTTATCTGGTTTGATTTGTATCGCTTTCAGCACTCCTGTGTTCTGCAGAGCCTTCCATATGGATGAGAGAGAAATTTAGCCCCCGAGTCCCTGAAAACACAAATGAAAACAAAGCAAATTTCCAGACCCAGCAACTTCCATGTTGTTTTCCCCCTCTGCAAGCCTGAATAACTGAGATATTTCACAAAATACATCAGGCCATGACAGAACTGGGGTCAGAAAGTAAGCTTGTGTGGGAAAAAGGGAGAAGGAAGAATAAAAGCTCAATCACAAGAGTGCCAAAAAATGACTTTGCTTGATTTATGCAGTTATTCCCTTTCTGTCATCATATTCCTAGTAAAAAAAAAAATAAAATCAAAACAAATGATGTGAACGTGGTGCATTAGAACAATCAAAGCAGCATGTGAGGTCCCCACAGCCTGCCTGCCAGGACATGAAGAAGTCTGAAGCTCCCAGCTGGGAAATTAATCCATCTTTTTGCTGTTTTCTTCTCTCTACGTAACCTACTTAGGGAGACGATCGTATGAAGCTCCCAAGTCCAAATGACAGCAAGTTCTTCCAAAACCTTCTTGATGAAGAAGACCTGGAAGATATGATGGATGCTGAAGAGTATCTTGTTCCTCAAGCCTTCAACATTCCTCCTCCCATCTACACGTCTAGGACAAGAATTGATTCCAACAGGGTAAGAAACAGTTCTGATAGAAAATACTGGTCGTTACAAAAGCACAAGCTGCCGTTGCAGGGAGGATGACGATGGAGGTGATGTCCCCGGATTCCCCCCAGTTTGTTGTGTTTTAGTGAACTACTAATTCACGGCTCGGCCTTTGGCGAGCAGACACTGGACTTGACCTGCCTCTCCTGAGTGCACAGCTCATGCTCGCAAGTCAGGCCACGTTGCTCTCCATCGTGCACCATCATGGCCAAAGAGCACACAGCTCTGATTCTCCTGTCCCTGCAATCCAGTTATCTGGACAGGGTTGGCACTGGTGCAGCTGAGGCAGCTGCAATGTATAGATAATGCTGCTTTTGTGCCTCGAGCCACGTGTCAGACCCTTCTCCCACTTACACGCGATGCTTTCATGGCCCTCCTTCACAAGCATGGGTTTTGGTTGAGCACATCACGGTTTTTAGCATGTTTATCTTTACACCATCCCTGTCACGGAAGAAAATGCCATTCATTTATAGGAGAAACTGATGTACAGACAGGATATATGTGGAGTTCAGCTCATGTAATCCTGATCAGCCAAATGATAGGGATATAATCTAAGCCCTTCTTCAGGGCCTGTTGCTGCTCGTGGCTTTGTCCTCCTGGCAGAGTAGAGGCCACCCTTTGTGCAAAAGGGAGACTTGGTGCAATGGCATTACGTGGGTGAGCACGTGCAAACGGGTGTCACGTCTATTTTTATATAGGGACTTTGAGTTTAGGTTGGTTTGTTTTTTCTTCCATACGCTCCTTTGAGTAGAAAGTTGTGTTTTGAAGACTAAGCACAGTCTCATTCAGATTTTCATGTTTATTCCTGTTGGTTTAGAAATCTTTGGGACATTTATCCTAAATCTGAGTAGTTCCAAATTCATGCCCTGGGCTGAACTGAGTACACCAGGAGGGGCAGGGGTGAGGTAGGTGAAGTTTAGCTACTGAGCTGAAATTCTGCTCCCAGCTCTTCCGATGTGCCCATAGCTCATAAATAACCCAGATAAGTAGTGGCCTGAAGCTTGAACCCATGGGTGCCTCTGAGCCCCCTTTTTCAGGGAAGACAAGCACAGTGAAGTGAGGAGTCCCGTGCAAGGGAATCATGACAGGATCAATGTTCTTTGATGCTGGGATTCCAGTGGGATTAGAAGTCTTTGGAGAAGGTTTGTGGTCCTCCTGGCTGAGTGGGATTCACGTAGCCTTATTCCTGGATCGCTGGAAATCAGCACGATGGTGAATTAGGAGGTAGCCTTTTCCATATCCCTTCCAGTGCTCTGCATTCCCCAGCCTTCCAGGGAGGAATAATGCATTATTTATCAACAAGCCACAAGAGTTAATTTTCAGTGTTGATGCTGATCTGAAATAAGTTAATTTTACTCCTAGCTGCCTCTGGAGAGGTTCTGTTTTCTTTGCTGCCAACTTCTGAGAAAAGAGGGAACCAGCAAGAGCTTCCTTTGAAGCTGCTCGTGTTCACACTGGTGTAAAGGAGTGTAATCCCGTGTCACACAGTGGAGGTTGACCACTTACACCAACACAGCGGGGAGAGAGCAGAATCAGACCCCTCAGGTTTGCTAGATTCGTCTCAGACCCATAGTTATGACAGAAACTTTGGGGCAAATTTGAAGGAGAAGGGTTTAATGGGAAAACACACCTGCCTTTTCAACAGCTCCGTTTGCCCTCTGTCTTCAGAGATGGCTGAGCAGGGAACTCAGCTGGAGCTCCGGGCATTCATTCCAACAAAAATCCCAGAGTAAATATTCTGAAAGAGTTATTTAAAATGGGCTGCTTGGGCAGCCGACACAGTCGCTGGGATATTTGTGGAAAGCAAACAGAAGGTTTTTTATTGTTAGCATATAAAATTCAAGTAACTTTCTGGGGTTTTTGCCTGACTGGAACTCGGCGGCCGCGGTGCTGGTGGGCACGAGGCGCAGCGGAGCCCTCGGTTCTGCCCCGGAGCGGCTCTGCGGCCTCCTTGCAGTCGCTCCCTGCTGATGGGAACGTTCCTCCGCCAGCGAGCGGCAATCTAGCACTTAAACCTGGGATTACTCCTTGCCTGAAGTTGTCAGGCTCAGTGTCGAGTCTTCTGTGCCAGGTTACCTCAGAGAGGGCCGCTGGGCACAGGAGCTTGCACCCAGCTCTGAGCCCCGTATTTTGGACCTCTTCTGTCTTTATGGAGCTCTTCTAATTATTGCAGGAGCCTCTTTATAGAGGACTCATTTTTAAGAGCAACAGAGGAGAGAAGTAGAGAAGTTGCTGATGAACATCTAGCTGACTTGTAATAGCAGCTCTGGGAGTCATCGGAGACCGGCTCCTCCCTCATGGCAGGATTAGTAACACTTTTAACTTTGAGGCTTGTCCATTTATTCAGATTAGCTTGTTTATTGTTTTTCTCTTAAGCTAAACTGAGTTCTTCCATTGCAGCTGCACTCCTCCGTTGCAACTTTATCCCTTCTTTTTTTTTTTTTTTTTCCTTTTTTTTTTTTTTTTTTTTCCCAGTGTTTTTATTCTGTTGTCTAGAAATATCCTAGAAATATGGAGTTTCAGAAGCTCCGTGCTTCCGAGAGATAAGCTGAATCCCCAGCAGTGTGTCCCTGAGCGCAGGACTTCAGCCAGTGCTCGCATGTCCTACATCTAGAGCCATTAGGTGATTCATGCAGGTACTTGTACCGAGCGCGGCCCTGTGCGCGCCGAGATAATGCTCATACAGCAAGTACTCTGTGTGCCCCGTGATGCTTTTTGCTCTAAATCCTTGGCTAATTCACCCTGAAAACTGTCTCTGCTGTTTATTACTCATCAATGCTGTTCCTGTCATTTTATTCTGTACCCTATATATTACTGAAACAGCTGCCAACTCTGCAGTTAAATACCAGGCTCGGTTTTTAGGAAAGGGATCTAAAGCAGATGTCCAGGGAAATTGTGCTGATGAGCTGATGCAGGATCTGGTACTGCAGACGCCAGTTCTTAGTTGCCTCCGTGGGTTCTGGTATCCCATCCAGAGTGCTCTGGTGCAGGAGGAGGCCTGGAAATACTTCGTGGTTGAATATCTGTGTGTGTCTGTGCATGAGACAGTCATCCCGGAGGGAAGCTGGGCGAGACGTTATGTCTGTGATTACTTTGTTCTGATTTCTAGATTTAGAAAGCAGGTTTTTTGAAATCATAAGAATTCCAAAGGGGAAGGTGGTAAGTGGGTTTCAGATCCATTTCAGTGGCATGTGGCAGCTTTCCTTCCATAGTTCATCACCAACAGTGGGGACTGTTTAGCCCGTATGATTGCTGGTGACTTTAACAGGTGACTCCAGCAGTAGAAGATGAGCTCTGATGTCTCTACAGCCTCCTCTTTATCTGGGTCGGTTTGTGGTGTTGTCACCTCTCTGCTTCTGCAATATCTTCCCGAAATTTATATGACTAAAACTATCCTTAAATGTGATGCTTATTATTGCAGTCTGCAAGCCTTTTTTTTTTTCATATTGCTGTCCCATTTCATTAATACTCTCTCCTTCTAATCAAAAGGTGATCAAAAATTATCTGAAAACCTTAGCAGTCATTCTTCCGCCTTCTGCTAGTCCCTGTTGCTTCCTTATGCAAGTGCTGCAATGAAACCTCCCATGCCAGAACAGATGAAGTTGTAAGTTAATTAGACATTGTATCAAAGGGCTTGATAACGTTTCAGAAAATTATGCTGACAGCATCTCCCCATTAGCTCCTTTGCTTCTTCAAAAACTGCTTGACTAGTTAGGAACACTCTAACTTTTTATGAGTCTCTTCTCTGTGCCTTTCATTAAATGATAATATTTTGTGGATTTTCCTACACGAGTCCTATTTAAGAGAGTAGCAGATAGTACAACTGCTACAGTCAATTCTGGACTTCCTCCAAGTCCCCTTCGAGGGTTTTAAATCCTCCTTTTCTGCTTCCGTAGGCTTTAGTGACATATTGGGGATGGGAGTCTCCTGCCCTCTCTGCGCTGTGTTTTGCATTAAGAAAGTTGTGAGTAGCTGGTAGTGCTTGCTCAGTGTCTAGCCAACAGTCCCAAATGTTCTACCTGCTAATGCTCTTCTCCTAGGAAATACTCCGCAAGGTGAGTCTGCTTCCAGGCTTTGTTGGAAAAGCAGGTAGCACCAAGATGCTTTTTGTTCATGAAAAGCAGGAAAATATCTCAGACTGGCACTCGCTGGGCTAATTTCATTGCTCGGGGCATACCAAGTAGAAAGAATAAAAAATACACATAAAAAATACACTGTAAAATACATTAGATAGAAAAAAAATCAATTCTAATAATTTACATGAAAAGGAGAGCCTCTCAAAAATACATATATTTAGCGTATGGGTGTTGAAATACCTTTTTCAAATGTGCTAAGTTTGCCAGAGGAAAAAAGAAGAAAATTCATGTGTAGGACTCAAACAGAATATATGATTTTCGGCTCTTGACAGAGTGGTCTTTGAAAGTGCTTTATGGCAATTAGTCTCTTGCTTCATAACTGGGCTGACTGAAATCAGTGGTGTTTCTCAAGCCCTTCTCAGCCTGAATAATATTATCAGGACCAACTTGCTAAATTGCCTCGTGCTATTGCTGGTGAAGTGCCTTAAAACAAGATTTTTTTTAGCATGGTAGCTGTTTTCCATCACATTCAAGCTCCTGAATTCAGGCAAATGGATTTAATGAGCCTTTCTGAAAGTTTTCTTTTTTTATGGCATTTTGCTTTGAACATATCCTTTCTACAGATAAAAGATGTATTTAAAAACAAATCAGCAGGTCACAGGACTCCCTGGTAGGACCTACTGCAAGTGCTGCCTGCAAAGAAGAGGGATCGGTGGAAGGGCTGTGTGTTGCATCGTACCCTGACATACGACACACAAATTTATCAAGCTTTAGTACAAACTGCTTTAAAATCAAGCAGCATCTGTTTAATCCATGAATAGCTGCTGGCTGTGTGAACAGTCAAGAGAGCTCACAGCTGATCCACTTTCTTTTCTCTCCTGAAAAGAAGAAAGTCAATAGATATAAAGAAAGTAAGTAATAAATATTTCCACGCTGCACTGATGAGGCATTCTTGGAAAAAAAAGCAAGCTAAACAACTCTGCATAATTCAGTAGATGGAAGAAATGGCCTGAGAGTCAGGAAATAATTTTGAGAGTGGAGCGGGGGGAAGTTTTTCCTTGAGTGACTGGTTGCAAAACAGAAGCTGCTAGTGAAAAAACATCACTTTCCATGGAGTCGTTTTTTACGATTTCATTAAAATACAAAGACCACCTGAAAATGCAAAGGCCAAATTTGCCCCTGTTCATCCTGCCCTGCTACATGTCATGGGTCGGGGACAGGGGGTGTCGGGAGGGACAAAAAGGTGGTCGGAGCTATAAAAAGACTGTGGTGGGGAGTGGTGGGAGGGAGCCCAGCTGAAGTTTAGATTTAGAATGTTAAAAAATGATTATTTTATCCAAATCAGCTGGATGGTTATTTCTTTGAGAGTATTATTGCCACCAGAAGCCCAGCCCTTCTCAAAATCAACTCAGCATTTCATCAAGAAGCCTATTCTTTGCTAGAAAAGACCAAGAGTGCCCAATTACGGGTTTCTTTTCCCCCTTGCATAATAAAACGGGGAGATTATCATCAAGTTTCTATTCAGATTTGGGGGAAGGCTTTTTTATTTTATTTTTAAAACCCATCTTTGTCTGTAAGAGCTCCCTGTTCAGGCCAGCCCGCTGTAATGATTACTGCTGTAAAGTCTTCAGTGGAGATGTGCTCTATTTCATTCTCAATGAGGGCTGATGGCATTTTGAGAGGCTCAGAATATCCTTTGATTACTGCAGAAAGCCGAGCGGGGAGGCTGGCGGTGGCGCGCGGCGCCCGAGGGGGCTGCAGCTCCCACTGCTGCTCATCAGCTTTCTTTTGTGCCTTTTTTTATTTATATATATATTTTTTTTTGGTGTGCCTGCCGGGTTGCAATCACAGACCACAACCAGCGCTGGGCGAGGGGCGGCCTCTTGGCCACGTTTCTGAGGGGTGGAAGGGCAGAGTCTCCATGGATCTGCAAGGCTGGGCTCTCCAGGGAGGGTTTTTAACCCACCGCGGCAGGAACCAGGTTTAATTCTCAGGCCTGGGCTGCGGCCGAGCGTTTCTGTGTCCCTGTGCCCGAAGACGGACTTCTGGGGTCTCCTAACAGGTTGTTGGCATCACGCGACGGGGAATCTTTGATTCTCCTGCGTATGCTTAGAGCAGACTGTCCCTGCTCGTGCAAGACAAAGTAAAGGAGATTCGCCCAAAATTGTGGTGTAAATGAGCGCTGGCTGGACCCCGCTCACGGGTGATGGGCCTGTATCCCCTTGGAATTAGCAGGAATGGCTTAAACGCCCCTCCTGCAAGGACACTCGAACCGAGTCGACACTCAGGCTGCCTGCAAATATTTCCTTTTCTTCCTGACAGCAATGGGCTGAAAAAACCTTCTATGCAGAAAGGACTTATTCATAGTTTCCTTTATGATTTTTTTCTCCTCACTGATTTAAAGTGCCTGGTGGATGTGCCCAGGTTTTGCAAGGAGCAATCATGAGAGACTGGAGCGAGCGCTTTGCCTCGCGCAGGCGGGGGCTCCTGGCCCTTGCTACGCACCGGGTGCCTCCGCGTTCGAGGTAAAATGTTTACACGTTTTCTGAGAAAGGGTAATGCCGCAAAAAGGCCTGGGAGTTCATAATTTCTAATCGAGATTCATTGATCCCCAAAGCAGCTTTACTGCCGCTGAGCTGCGGACATTGTAAATTGCTGCAAAACTACTGTCCGCAACCTGTGTATATTATTCCTGCCTTTTATTTTTGTTGTTGAATACCAGGCTCTCCCTCCCTCTCGCTGCAGAAATTTATGTCCTGCCTGGCCACGTTAGCTCCACGGGGCCGCATTTCTGCCTGCGTGCCTGAAATAGCCGACGTGGGGGCTGCGGGGGCACGAGGGCTCCGCAGTGCCCTGCACCCTGTGCCCAGCTGGGCAGTGGCACCTCGCAGGGTCTCACGGATGTTCTCTAGGGCCAGAGACAGAGAAGTTGATCACAGACTGGTCACCTGCATGGGGACGAGCGCCCGAGTCCCGCAGCAGCATCGTGTCACCGGCCGCAGTGTACCCCCTGCATGGCCATGGGTGCAGCTCGGAGGCCACGGTGGCCCCACAGACGTGGGACAAGCTCCAGCTCCAGCACACAATCCCCACAGACGTGGGACAAGCTCCAGCACACAATCCACAGGACACATCAGGCTCAAGTAACAGGCTGCGGCAGAGACACATTCACCCCGTCACATAGATATGAGCGACAGGGCCCAGCATGGCTTTGATTTCATTACTGCCTAACATGCAGCCAGAGGGGATTATGTCCCTGCTATAAAAAAAAAGGGAGATATTTACCTTAGGGAGACTTTAGAGGCGAGGAATTGGAAAGCGAAATTCATGAATAGAAAGCAATAACACAGGGCAATATTCACACAGGCGTTATTTACCTCTTTTTTACCAAGGCTTGTTTTACAAAAGTGTTAGCTGTTACAGTAGTTGATATGTCACTAGTTTTTAATAGCAAAGTCCCTTTAAGGCAGCTTATGGGGACGTTTTCTTGAGTTTGAGGTGGGTTTTTTGGTGGAGGGGTTGCTGTTTTTATTTTTCTCCCTGATGTCGTGTTTATGCATGAAATTCAGTCATGTAGGATGAAGAATGAAATCTTGGGCAAGTATGGTGTAGGAGCACTCATGGGCAGTTAAAAATGCTGGGTGCCTCCTGGAGGATGCTCATAATCTGGATATAGATGGATGTGAGCAGTGTAAGGCCAACGCATGCAACATACATTACAGTTGCAAAGTGTGATCAATGATTCTTCTTTTTTCCCTTTTTTTATTGGCTTTTAAAAGAGGCTTCTGTAGTGAAGCCTTTGAGCAACAGGCTCACATGCTGCAGAAGAGAAGCTACTTCTGTCATCACCAAGTTAAGCAACAAACTTGGACCGCGCACACAAATGAAGCTGTTTTCTATTTGTCAGCATCCAAGTGTATTTTCTGCCCACACTGTGCTCCATTTACTGCCCAGTAGAAGTTGGCTGGGGCTGGCAGTGCTAAACCTTCCCTGGGAGCTGCGCAGCGATGACATCATGTTGCAATTAGCAGGCAAATTACAGACACTTAAACAATTGTATCCCATTTTTGGCCTCACTGGCTGGCACCACAGCTGTTTTCTTCACCTCCTCTTTTGGAGCAGAGGCCGCAGAGTACCAACTCCTAGGGGAAAAAATAAGAGGAACAAAAAGTCTGCAGACAGAAGCGGTTTGGGGCAGAGGCGAGCGGTAAGGTCTGTGTTAGTGTGTTACAGGGCAGCTATGTTTAGTACCGAGCTAAAGGGGAGGCATGAAGAAAATACCATTGCTGTGGTCTGGGTTGGCAGGTCACTGTCTGGCGAGGGTCTTTTTGGCAAAAATAGCAGTAAATGCAGGAATGTTGGTCCATTCTCTCCTGATAACTTGGGACAGGGCTATTCTAAGAGCGCCTGCTGTTATGTTGTTACAGTTGCTTAGTATGTATTTAAGTGCTGGAATTACAGACAAGAATATCTAAATACAGGATGGTGGGTTTGTTTTTTTATGTGAGGAGGGTGGAGCAAAGTATGTCCATAGATAGATAATATGGCCATCTAAAAATGGTATTTTTTTAAGGTGTTAATCCTGTAAAATACCTACGAGGGGAGTTGCCTAGCCCTATTTAGTGAAGTCAAGCCCATTGGCAAACAATTTGCTTTTAATAAGTTATCTGAATTCATTCTGGGCTCTGAACTAAAAGCAGATCTAGACAGCCCTTCCCTTATTCATCCAGAAGCCCAGAGCTGTAGTTCGTGGGACTGCTTCTGTGGAAATAAAACGATGTACTTTAAAAGTGAGTAACTGCCCACAGTGCAGTACTGAATAGAGAAGGAGTAATTGTGTTCAGCTGTTGAATTCCTGTGGAGAGCACATCCATCTCATCCGGACAGCAAGGACCGAAGCTGGGGAGCTGCAGGATTCCCCATCCTGCTTTGGGCCCTCACTGGTAACAGTGATGATGCTCTTTTGTCACCAGTTGCTGTTTCCTTTGTGGCTCTTGTTGGTGATGGTCAGTTTGCCTGAGCCCTCATCACTCTCTAGCGACTCCAGCTTCGGTCTCTTCCCTTCTGCATTCTATGGAGCAGACAGAAAGTTTTCCTGCATTCAAATTTGGAGGGCAAGGAGAAGGCAGAGCAAGAGTCCTCTGCAGTGGAGCCTCCCATAGGCCTCAGCATCCATCAGCCGTGGAGGTACCTGGTTCTCGGCTGTAACCTGTTTCATTAGGAGCTGCAGCAGAGAAGGGAGCCACGGCCAGGGCGATGCTGCCCCCCGTGTCCTTCCCAGCTCCAGGTTCCCCAGGGAGGAGCAGCTGCCGAGCGAGGTCTGTCCAGGCCTGGTCGTAGGGGCCGAGGGACAGCTCAGCCGACCAAGGTTTCCTCTGCAGTTTTGCAACCCGAAGGCTTTTTCAGAAGGTTGTAACGTAGCTAAATATGGAGGAGTTTTCACGGGGATGCAGAAACATTTATGCATTATAACAACTCACCCACCAAATTTCCACTTGGGAAACACAAGGTATTAGATTGGAGCAACAAAATGGCTGCAGGGATATTTCTAATATAAGCAAATCAGCATATTTTTGATCACCAGAGAGGTGTTCATTCAGGCAACCAAAATGCATTTAAAATAAATTTGTGCCTTTTCTTAAAGGTTTTTTGCCCGAAGCAGGTATCTAACTTAAACCATTTCAACCGAAAACTGCTCCTGCTTGATAAAACCGCATGCAAGTGAGTATGCAGGTTTTTATGAGGAAAGACTTTAGGCAGTCACCATCTTCTCCACCTTCGTGGTCTTTGGCAATACATTTGCGAAGGAAAGCTTGGCTATAGCACACGCTGTTCTTGCTCTGGGAGATGTGTCTGTCTTTCCTTGGGGTTTGATATGGATGGATGTATTTCTGAAGTGGAGCTGGGGTGAGTGAGGTATCCTCTTAAGCAGAGCTTTCTCAGGACGGTTGGATTTCCTTCCTGGAGCACAGGTTTTTTCTCATTTGTCTCAAGCTTAGAACTTTTTTAGCCTGACTCTTCCCCAAATAGGAGATAAGGCGAAAACAATGAAAATCCTGAAATAACATGGGAACCAAAGTAAACATGAAGAGCTGGTGTTTAAATTCAAAAAATAGACATTTTTGCATTAAAAGAAAAAGAAAAAAAGAACTTCTGAAAAACAAGGGGTTGTTTCGTTTTGATTTTCCTCCCCAAATCATTGACTCTTCTACTAAGGACCGTTTGGTTTTGACGAGCAGTAACAGGTATAAAGGCAGCTTCCTGCGGAGTGTGAGCACGAGTGCGAGTCTGTGCTTTCCTCAAAGCCACTTTCCCCAGGTCAGACACCAGAGCTGTGCAGGACCCTCGGCCCTGCCTCTCCAGAGGAGAGCGTAGGCCCTCGCTAGCCCTCTGTGTGCCGAGGGGTGCAGACAGCTCCTGGGCGAGACTCGGGCTAGGACTGAGCTCTCTGAATGTGGGTCCTTGTTGGCAAAGCTGAGTGTCGTGCATGTTTCTCCCCATTAGCTCAAACGGCTCGTGTGACTTCTCTCATTCATGTGACCTCTTACTATGTATCCATCAATCCATTTTTCTTTCCTATTAGAGTGAAATTGGACACAGCCCTCCTCCTGCCTACACCCCTATGTCAGGAGTAAGTATTTCACCTTCAACCTTCATCCTTAGGGTTTTTTTCCACCTTCCTTCTCTACATATGTTCTGTTTCCAACGCTGTCTTCCTACATAAATGGCCCCAAAGCCAGCAGTGAGCACGGGGTGTATGTAAGCAGTCAAACAGTCAGGGAGCTGTTACAGTCACCTGGAATTCATGTGCAGACTCCATGGACCCACACCTAAACGGTCTGCCAGCATTTTGTTGAAAAACCATTCAGTTAACGGGTGTGGATGAGTGGCCACTTTTCCTTCCTGTGACAGGTTCTGATGTGGAAATTTCCTTGCACATCCTTGTTGACAAGCAGAACGGTAGGTTGTATCGAGCCGCTGAGCTGAGGTACCTGCACCAGGCGCTTTGCCAGGCCAATGTGCTCTTAGTGGACCCGCAGCGAGTCCGGATGGCCGTGTGAACGGTGCTGGAGGGACCCCTAAAAATAGGCCCCCAGGACTAAATGGATGCAAAAGGTGCCGATGGCAATAGAGATAACAGAGCACAGAGCAAACGTGGCAGGAGGCGGCGGAGGCCGCAGCCGTGACTTGCTGTGGTGCCCCCCGGTGCCCTCCTTTCTCACGCGCCCCTTTCCTCTCTGCAGAACCAGTTCGTGTACCGGGACGGGGGCTTCGCGGCGGAGCAGCCCGTGCCGCTGCCGTTCCGCGCCGCGGGCCGCGCGCTGCCCGAGGG
>VWPW01018852.1:0-12294 GCA_013389825.1 Crypturellus undulatus | reverse complement strand
CGGCGCGCCGGGCGCCGCCGCGGAGCTCTTCGAGGACGCGTGCTGCAACGGGACCCTGCGCAAGGCCGCGCGCGCCCAGGAGGACAGCAGCACCCAGCGCTACAGCGCGGACCCCACCGTCTTCGCGCCCGAGCGGGGCGGCCGCGGCGAGCTCGACGAGGACGGCTACATGACGCCCATGCGAGACAAACCCAAAACAGGTAAAGCTCTGTCTTCCCAGGGACGCCCCTCCGCTCATTTCAGCACATTCGCCCTCAGCGCAGATGCTTTTCAGCAACAAAATGACTTCATCAACCAACTCGGTGAGAGTGGCACGTTCTGACTTGGTTGATATTTCTTTGCAATGGGATTCATTTTTCTTCACTTAATTTTNCCTCCGCTCATTTCAGCACATTCGCCCTCAGCGCAGATGCTTTTCAGCAACAAAATGACTTCATCAGCTCAGCAAGAGTGACGCATTCTTATTTGGTTGATATTTCTTTGCAATAAGATATATTTTTCTTCGCTTAACTTTTCTGTTTAAAAAGTCCAGATGACCCTGGTTGTCGTTTGTTTCTTTTTTCCCCTCTTTATACTTTGGTTCTGGGAAGGAACAAAAGAGAGGAGTGAGACAACGAAAACCCAGCTTATGCGAACACAAGTATTTGTAATTTTCAAGCAAAGGATCCTGCTTTGACCAACTGTAATCTTCACTTTATTTTGTTTATTGATCATTTTGTTATTTTTTTTTCATGGTATTGTGCTCGGTAAATGTCATGAACGTGCCACAGAACTGATGCACAAAGCTGGCATTTATACCCCCAAGAAGTCTAGGACTGAAGGCACAAGATGTGATTCAGAAAGAGCATCACCACAATGCCAAGCTTCCCTGAATACATGCCAGTTTAGGGTGCTACATTTCCCCGTTGCCTTCGTGGCCTTTTCTTTTATATTTTCTTTTTAAATAGCAACAGCAGTTATTCTGATGTAAGAGGACATGTCATTAGTCATTTGTTTTCAGACCTTTGCTTTGGCTTCAAAGAAAATAAACTAGTGTAAATACAAAGGTAGCATGTTGTGCGTGCTCCCTGTGCTCTTATGTGCGTTTCACCTTTCACATTTCAAGAATTTGAGCACCATTTTAATTTCAAACTAGTGCCAAATCTCTCTCTATTCAGCAGATTTCTTAAGCAGTGTTCAGTTTCAGCCATGGGTGCAAAAGATTCTCATTAAGCCAGACCTGAATGTTTCTATTTAGTGTTTTTGGCTCCTTCGAGGAGAAAAGCAGAGCTAGGGGTGTATTTTGCAATGTGACAGTGTTTTGCAGGGAGCCGCACAGGACGGGATTCCCAGCAGGTCCGTTGCCCCATGTCTCTTTAGCTTGGAGGGCGCTCAGTGAGCTGCCCTAGGACCTGCCAGTCTCTTTATGCCTCTCTCCCCACCGCTGGCTCCCTGCTCCGTTCTGCACCACCTCCGTAGGCCTTAGAGCCTCTCTACAATTCCACTACAGGGGTTTTTTTGTGGTGTTAATCCAGAGAAAGTCATTTAAGGCAGGTGCAACTTGCTCCAGCTCCTGGTTCAGTGCTAACTAAAGGCCCTCTCATACGCTTCCCAGGGCTCGTTTGAATCATTTTTTTCATAATGCTTCGAGGCCTTTTGTCCTTCAGGGATGGAAGGTTTTTAATCAGGCAAATTGTTCTCTTAGAAATGAAGCTGTCTTAGAAGCTGGCCCTTGGGGATGTTTTTTGTGCAGAGAGGCTTAACCAAGATCTCTGCAGCGCTTTCTGGGCGGAAGGACTGCAGAGCAGGGCGCCTGACGGATATGCCCGAGGTTGCACAGGGGGTCAGCAGCAGAGAGAGAAGTAGCTCTGCGTGTCCAGCCCTCTGGAGCGCACCAAGAAGAGCTGCGATCAGGCGAGTCGGTGGGTTTGGCTTAGCAAGGGCTGCAGTTCTATTTGATTTTTAGCTTTGAGTGTATTTTTGGTAACTCACATGATCTCTTGGAGTCCCAGCTCTTGGCTTTGACCTTCGCTGTTCGCTTAGGTTGTAAATCCCTCGCTCCCGCGCAGCGCGTGTTCAGGGTAGTTGGCACCTGGCCTCATCTTGGAGCTCTTGCCGTAGCTGAGGAGGGAGGGACAGGTCGGTATAGCCTGAGAACAGCAGAACGGCTCTTGCCCAGAACTCCCTCTTGCTGATTTATTTCTCATCCTTTCTTAGATTACCTGAACCCAGTGGAAGAGAACCCCTTCGTCTCCCGACGGAAGAATGGGGATCTCCAGGCCGTGGACAACCCCGAGTACCACAACGCTCCGAACGGGCAGCCCAAGGCGGAGGATGAGTACGTGAACGAGCCGTTGTACCTCAACACTTTTGCAAACACCCTGGAAAACGCCGAGTACCTGAAGAACAATTTGCCGGAGAAAGCCAAGAAGGCCTTTGACAACCCCGATTACTGGAATCACAGCCTGCCCCCGCGCAGCACCCTCCAGCACCCGGACTACCTGCAAGAGTACAGCACAAAATACTTTTACAAACAGAACGGACGCATCCGGCCCGTGGTGGCAGAGAACCCCGAATACCTCTCCGAGTTCTCCCTGAAGCCTGGCACTGTGCTGCCCCCGCCGCCCTACAGACACCGGAACACCGTGGTGTAGGAGCGCGCCGCAAAGCGGGACGGCCGCCCCTTCCAGCTGCCTCGCTCCTTCTCTCTCTCTCCCCTTCCCCTTCCTTCCCCCGTGATCTTCCTCCTCTTGCCCCTTCGCTCGTTTTTGATATTTCCAAGTGAAAGGACGTCTTGGAGTCATTGGCCCAGAAGGTTGGGAACCTGGAAGGAAGGAAGGAAAGAGACGGAAAGAAGGAGGGTACAGCCTGGCCTTTCTCCCTCGCCGCAGATCCGGAGGGTCCGAGGAGCCAGACGATACCCGTGACGCCAGCAAGGACAGTGTTGCCTCCTGTCGAGCTAGTGCTCGGTGATCCAGCCCTGACGCCGTCGGGTAGGTCACGCAGAGCCTGTTCCTTTCGGCAGGAACTGACGAGAGTCTGTTCAGCATTCCTGGAAATCTCGATGCAGTTTCCATTGGGGGGGAAAAATGGACAATTTTTATATCACGTGGATAACATAATAATTGAGATTGAGAATCCAATTCCTTTCTCTAACACTTTCTACCCCAGCAACTGAAAATGGATAACCTGGCTTTTCATAATCATTCTGATCTTCACTGTGGCCTTCCAGGAAATTATGATGTGACTCTAATATCTGGCTAACCCCTTACTCTGAGCCACACCATGATTTTGTGCCACTTCCTAACAACAGAGACTCAAAACATTGGTGCATGACATGACCATTTTTGTACACGTGTCAATACGACAAACACTTTGAACATGCAAGTCCCTTCAGAAAAAGTGAACAAAAACACATCTCCAACATTCTCTTTTTGAAGCTTCAAGGCCAAGAAACCAGGATTTGTATGCAAAAAGCTTTGCTTTCATGTTTTATACCTACTGAATATAGATATATAAAAAGACCCAAACAGATTCTTCCCTGTTTTTCTTCTTTGTGACCATGAAGGGAGCTGGGGATGCTGCCAGGCAACACTGAGGACAAGATGGGGACTGGAGAGCTCGCTGTGGCTCCCGGAGCTGGCCGGAGTTCTGGGGGGTGGTGGTGGGAAGGGTCCTGTAAACTGGAAGAAAGACACTGAACTGGAGAAAACGCACATAGTGGTTCACTGGAAAGTTAGTTTGCACTTAAGCTCTGATTTTATTTGAACTGTTTTCTGGATTTTGAATGAAGCAATATGGAAGCGACCAGCAAAATACAAAATAATACTTTTAAATTTTAAAAAGTGAATTATATGTAAAGGATGACTGTGGAAATGCCAAAATGAAGCAAATCAAGTCTTTGGAACAGTGTCCAGCAGTTCTGAGAGGCCGATGCATTGACTACGTCAGAGGACACAGTGAGAGCAACCTGCTCCTCCTGCGAGGCCGGCGGAGCGAGCCCGGAGAAGGATCCGAGGAGGGAAACGTGTGGCTCGGGCTTGCAGCGTGATGCGGAATACTTCTGTTTTCTGCAAGGAGGATTGCTCCCGCACAGAAGGTGGTGCCTCCGAGGGGCTGGGAGTCCAAGCGCGCATGACTCGCAGAGCTTTCAGTCAGAAATGTAAATAAGTGTGAGTCAGTCTCCTTGCACTTCGTTCTGCTTTCATCAGCCTCTGTTCTTACGTAGACCCCCTCCCTCGCCCTCCTCCTCTTTGCCAGTTGCTTCTTGCCAGAGCTGTGGATGGTCCGAGCAGCCCCAGGCGCAGGGAGGGAAGGAGCGAGGCTGGCGATGCTGCTGCCCGGCTCCTGGCGTGCCGAGAGCCCTGCGGGTAGGAGCGCTCGCACGCCCGGTGCCCGCGGGAAGTCTGCGGCAGGAGGAGCCCCTGCGGGTTTGTAGCCATCCGGGCTTTCAGGGGGAAGAAATAACACCCTGCTGGGCGGCAGTGCCGGGCGCTGCGGCGGTGTTTCAGTTTATGCACTTTAGTCCTGTCCAAACAAAGACCTTTGGATGGCCTGGCAAGAGAAGCGGCGGCAGCAGCAGCCAGCGCTCTGGGGACACTGTGGGCCTTCCTGCAGCCCCCGCATCCCCGAGAGGCCCAGGGGGGAGGAGGCAGCAGCTCCTCCTCCTCCTCAGCCCGCCACGTGGAGCTGCCTTTGGGCATCGGCCCTGAGCCAAACAGGGAAGCCACTGGTGGCATCCCCTGCCCGTCCCTCCTGCTGCCGGTGCCACGCAGCAGCGCGCCCGGCTCGGTGCCGAGGGCCAGATGGGCAACAGCAGCCTTCACGCCTCCGTGTCCATCCCGGGAAGCCTTGGGAGCGGCGGGACTCGGCGCTGAGGGTCAGGACACGCAGGACGGTTTGTCCTGGGCAAGTCCCACCAGGGAGGGAAGGTCACACGTTAAGTTTAACGCGTTGGTGGCCAAAGCCATTGGGACGGGGATGCACAGAAGCCCAAGCGCTGGTAGCAGGAGGCAGCTGCTGAGGGAGGGTGAAGGCCCCTGTGTCTCCTCTGGTCATTAAAACCATCCCCCTGAGTAATCAGAATAGAAATAATTGTGTTCCTTAACAATTTAACTTTCTAATTCTTACAAAACTTGAAGTGTTTATTCACTTTCATCGCTGACTATGGGTATGACGTGCTCTCTTCAGTAGCGTGGAAATGCAGAGATCCTGGGAAGCAGCACGAAAGCGGCAGCTGCGGCCACGGCACTCGGGGGCCCAGAAAAGCCACGGGTCGGGCAGCGCCCGGGTGTCCAGGGCGGACGAGGGCCAGCGAGGAGGCAGCGGGAGGAGTCTGCGGTGAGGGGAACCTCAACGTCCTGCACCCAAGCACACAGGGCTGTCGGGTCTTAGCTTTCCCTGTGTGCAAGTTTCTAGTCTGAGCTGCAGTCGCTATGAGATTTTCTTTTGCCATAAAGTAGCCCTTAGATTCCCTGCGGGTGACCTGGGCTGTGCTGAGGCCCTGCTGAGACATTGCCTTCTTCACGCCAAGAACAGCAAAATAAGCCCTCAGATGGGTGCGTCGTCTCTGGCAGTTTTCACCTGAGCTGTCTTGACGGATTTTTGCCTCTTTGCCGCAGCGTGAGAGTAGATCCATGGCTTAAATCCCCCCAGACGGAGGGCAGAGCAGTTTGGCTCCCTAAACTTGGTAGGCGAGCTCGGTGGGGAGCCTCAACTCACACGTTAGGGGTCATAGCTGCTGCTCTGGCAAAAGGAAATCGGGCACTGAGGCAAATTGTGCAACCATCGTAAGTCATGAGAGATGAAGGCCGGGCTTTTTTAGTGAGCAATCATGGGTTTCTGGGGAAAAGGCGGGTGTTTTTCTGCACACAAGCTGTGTTTTGGTCAGCACAAAGCAGCGGATGAAAGGGCATCAGCACAAGTATTTTGTCGAGCTCTAGTTAATTCTGTTTCCGCAGTGGTATCTGTAAACTACTGTCAGCTTTTATGGATTTTATATGCAGTCTCCTGTTTGTAGATGTTTTCCTTTCCCTTGCCATAGCACGCGCGATGGAAGAACGGTGAATGATTTCCAAGAGCCGATTCCTGCGTCCTTAGCAGCTCTTGTCCCAAGGCACAAATGAAAGAGAACAACCGCTGAGGTCTTTTTTCCCTGATCTCCTTCAGGGATATTTAACTTAGAGGTTACTTATCTACCTGTGGGTTATTTGAAGCAGACGTGGATGGATGCTGGATTTGATTGATTCGCTATGACATATTGACTGCAAACAGCCTGTTTTTTATGTTGCCTTTTTTCAACTCTCTCAATGTTTCTTTTTTCCTGCAGAATAGCTAGGGTTTTCCCTCGCTCGTTTGCTCAACTGTAGCAGGGTGTTTACAGCTTGTTTGTGCGCAGGTCATCTCTCACAGGGAGATGGGAATAAACCATGGGAATAAATCCAGGAGCGGAGCAGCAGTGGGAGCCGCCGCATGGGTCTGCTCAGGTACCCTGTGCTCAGCCCAGGAATCTCTGGGGAAAGAAGCATTGTGGTTTCCACCTTCGATAGAAAATGCATTTCCTGGTGGGAAGAGTTGTATGCAATAAGCTTTTTCCGCTCATTTCTCTGGATTAACGGGAAGCCCCTTTCCCGCTGCATCCCGCAGGGATGCCCAGCGCATCCGCTGTGTGTCATTTTTCCCTTAGCCATGGGCCTTGGAGCCCTGCTGTGAAAAGCAGCTCATCCGCCGTCATGCACAAACCTAGGATCTGGGAGCTGGTTTGGGAACGACGCTGGGAACCGCTGCGGTGCTCGCAGGCCCCGCGCTCACGTGCCGTGGCCAGAGGGAGAACGGGCTCTCCCGCGGCGCCGTCACAGCGGCCAAGGATGTTGCCAAAGCGGAGCCCGTCCGGCGCCGGTCGAGGCCTGTGCCCAGGAGCCGGAGTCACGAGCAGGATGACGGGGAAAGCAAGAGCATTATCCTGCTCGGATAGCAAAGAAGAGGAGTCAGAGCTGCCGGGGGGTTCCAGAGAGCTTTGGTCGAGCGTGGGGGCTCCTTCAGCGCTGGGAACACGTCCTGGTCCCCCTCCCTTGTCCCAGTTCAGAAGCCATGTGCTGCAGACGGAGGAGCAGGCGGGATGCGACGCAGCGCCCGGCCGCGAGCCTCGCAGGGAGCAAACACTGTCCACGTCCAGCGCACGCCGAAGACTCACCCCTTTTGGGATAACCACAGTAACAAACTGTGAACGGTATTTTATAAGTGTAGATACGTACGCGTCCTTTTGAAGTAAGGTACTATGACATATGTAGCATAAACTGGTCCTGCTGTTAAATGGGTCGATTATTAACTGAGCAGCTGTGTGAGGGCAGCTAACGGTGAGCGCGCCGCGTCCCGCGCGCCTGGCGCCGCGGTGCAGGGCACAACCGGACAGCGCGGCGGCCGCGGGGGATCTTCAGTGCGTGTTGATGCTGGGAATCGGTGCATGTGGGTGCATCGTTCGTAGCGGTTTTAATTCGGCTTTGCTTTCCCCATGTTTTTTGAAATTTCCCCCCATTTATAATGCTGAATTTCTGCAGTTGCAACCCTAGTGGAGGAGGGAAAAATCTGAAGAAAAAAAATAATAAATTTCCATGCAACCCCCAAAATGCAGATATCCAAAGCACACGTCTTGGCCCGCTGGTCTCTAAGCACGCACGTACCCCTGTGCCCTGCAATGACGGGGCCGAGTCCATCCCCACTGCCGCCGTGAGGGGAGGCCGGAGGGGCCCGCGAGGACCCACGGGCAGCGGGGAGGGGAAAACCGGGCCCTTCCCATCCCCTGGAGTGTCATCAGGCCATGAAACGGGGCCGCGATGGGGAGAGGCGCGTGGTCGGTGCGGCGACGCGGCGCGGTCAGGGTTAGCTGCCTTCCTGAAACAAAAACCCACAAAAACTACTGTATGTTACTTTGAAAATGTGAATAGTATTTTTATAGCTTGTTAAAGACACAGCTAGTTGCGTTTGTAAATAAGGATAATGTTGCTTTTCTTCTCCTCGTGGACACCATTCTTTGGAACATACTTGTCCGTAGGGTTGATTTGTATATAGGTAATTTGCTTGTGATTCTGCCGCTCCCCCGGCGCCTCCGCCGCCCTCGCGCCCCGGTTTCGGTTCGGAGCCCCGTTCGGGCCTCCGTGTGACTCTGTGTTTAGCACTGTCGTGGTGTGTTCAGCCTTTCTGCACTTGCTTTCGCCGTAGGGTATGCCAGTTGTGCGTGGCGTAGCGTCACTTTAACCTTTCCTTTCTCATCCTTTAGCCACCGAGGATTATGCACTGCTAAAATACTGACCTGGGTTAATGTTAGGTACATAATTTAGCATAATTTCCCTTCTTTCCATGGTTTTGGGTTTCTTCTCTCTCGGTTGTTTTTCTCCTCCCTTCCTTCTCTCCTCTTCCGTCTCGTTTGGAGGCTGGGAGAAACCTGTGGACCTTCTTATCCGTGTGGTTTCGTCCCCGCCGCGCGCAGTCCCGAGTCCCCACTCCGCGCCCGGGCTAGAGCTTCCCCTGTTCGTTAGGGCAACGTAGGCTGCGACCCACCGTGCATCGACCCGCGCTCATCCCAGCTGAACGATTTGAAAACGGTTCTGCCTTTTTGTTACATGAATCTGTCAGAAATATATTTTTAATTTAATATAAATGAAATTCAATAAAATACGAAACAAACGTCGCCGCCTCCGCGTGAGCTTCCTCGTGCGCACCCCGGGGAGCACCTCCGCCGTGGGGAGAAACAGCAGAGGCCGCTTGGATTGGGAGGCACCTTTGGAAATGCCTCCACCCCACCATGGGAACTGTTTGCTCTGGTTTTTCCTGTCGCCCTGGCCAGGGTGACCGCAGGGACGGGGCTCCGAGGGCGAAGCTGCCCGACTCTGCTCCTGCCTCTCCCCGGGACCATGACCAAGTGCTTGGGAAATGGCTCAGACAAGAGGCCTCCTTTCTGGGAAAGGTTCATCCGGCTCTGAAAGTACCTGGAGGTGGCAGTCCATAAAAGTACAAGCATTGGGCTTTAAAACACAGAGCGGGCAGCTAGAGCAGTATGCTGATCACACAGGGCAGCTGTGGGAAGGCGGATCAGTTTTAAAAAAAAAGGCCAAAAATCTACATTTTTTTTTTTTTCCCCCCATTTTTTGGCTCAGTGTCCGGCTGGCTCCGGTGTTTAGCTCCTCATGCAGCCGGCGCTTCAGCTCTTTGTCTCACCGCGCGCCCTCGGCAAGGCCGGGCCCGAGGGGGACGAGGGCTCCTTCAGCCTCCACTGCTGCTTCCGCCCCTTCCTTGCCTGGGCCTCCGTCTTCGAGGCTGCAGCGAGGCCGGGATGCGGGGCCGGCACCCTGCAAGGCAGACGGGGCCACAGATTCCGATGGGGTTTTCACTGCATTTTGCAGCACAGGATCCTTCTTTCCAGCACATTCCCCAGGGGCTGCTAGTAGTGAAACCACCAGCTCTTTGTGGCTGTGGGGGCGAAGGCCCCATCGCTGCAGAGGCCGCCCCAGCCTCCTCCAGCTGAGCCCAGTGGCAGCAGCAGGAGCGAGTTTTGCCACTTTCAGCGATTCCTGAACGTTTTTGCTCTCGATGGGCACTCGCTGCTCCGAGTCACCAAGTCTCAGAGTGCCCCATCAGGAACAGCCTGTTTGGGAGGAGCAAGGTCCCTCGCACCCTTAGGGCGACATCTTCTGACACAAGGGTCCAGGAGCCTTCCTGGCCTCCAGCTCCTTCCCAGAGGTGACTCATGAACCGACACGAGCGTGTTGGTCTCACCTTACTCTGCGCACGGGCGGCCTCCTGGAGACATCTGCGCGGGCGCCTCTCCTTGGGGCCGTCCCTGGCGCAGGCTGCACCGCGTCTGTAGGGAGAGCACCGGAATCTCATCCCCCTCCTGCCCCCTTGGCACTGGGAGCCTCGAGCCCCAGGATCGTCCAGCCCGAGACCGCCTCAGACTGGAAAGCACCTACGAGCAGCCTGAGGAAAACCTGGGCTGCTGGGAAGCAAAGAGCAGCCTATTTTCTCACCATGGGCATAACAGCAGCAGCCAAAGCCCGCGATACTTGTGTTAGAAGAAAGCAAAAGTCGATTTTCCCCTGTGCCCCATCCCAGCCAGCCTGGAGAGGAGGCAGAGCCGACTTCTTAACTCGATCACGGGCGCCGAGCGCGGCGCGGGGAGGGCTCTGCAGCAGCCCGGGCTCACGAGGAGCCGGATCTGCTGATAGCACAGGACTTGCAAAACAAGCTCCCGCTATTCCCCTCTTGACACCGCGGCTGGTGCTGAGCAGGGCAATCATATCCAAGCGTAATTGTCTAACAATTGTTCCGCACCGAGAAAATAGTTCTGATTACAGACATTAACACGTTCAGGCATTAAGCTTCCTCACTGTAATTACCCTTGAGCTTCGTCTCACAAATGAATTAATATGCTGATCGCTTGGACTAATAGAACCAGCGAAAGGGTGATGAATTGCTTCCAAATCAGATAAAATCAAGCGTGACATCATTTAATTAATTTCAAGGCTGGGAATGGGGGGATGAGAAAGGGGGTCATTGCGATGCTGGGAAGAAGCCTCTCTCTCCCATAGCGGCTCCTGTGGAGCGAGGAATGCACACGCAGGGAGGATGGGGAGGACGTGCCCCATGGCCAACACTGTCGCAGAGGCTCACCCCCGGCCCCAGCCCCTCGTACCTGGCGAGGCGGCGCAGGCGGCGGCTCCCGCGAAGCCGGGCAGGTGGAGGTCCAGCAGAGCCTTCAGCTTGCGCCTCACGCGGAAATCCTGCACAAAGAGTGGCCGAGGGAGAGGGGCTCGTCAGCCCACAGCTGCCTGCACGGCCAGGCCTGCAGGCCCTACAGGCACAGTCCTGCCCTTACGGTCACGTAAGGTCCCGTCAGCCCAACACCGGCCCCAGCAAGGACGTCAGCAGTGAGGGGATGATGAAGGCTCTGCCTCCTCACCAGGGATGCTCAGGGGGTCACGTCCCACCCTCGCACTGCTGGGGGCCCCGCAAGCCTCTTGCAGCACGGGGCAGCCAGGGATGTGCTCTGCAGGGTGACATTTACCAAATAATTAAGGGGAAGAGAAATGGGCCATAATCGCTTTTAGTCTTAAACACACACAGTAAAAATAAATGTTTAAGAGGCCTGGCTTTTTACGAGCACAGGACATGGCTTTTTGCACATCCCAGTAAGAATCCTCGTTAAGCGCCAGCTCAAGATGTGTGATTATTTCCAGGAATTGCCTCTTCTCCCACTAGGGATTCCCCTCCCAAGCCCCAGCCTCTCCATGTCACCCCAGAACGGGATGAGCCACCATATGGGGCAAGTGCAGTACAAAAAGACCCACCTTGGCAGAGGCTCTCGTGAGGCCAGAGCTGTTCTCCAGCCCCTCAATGCACCAAGGGGGAGCCACGGTGCAAGCCCGGCCTCCGCGGTGCTGCTGAGCTGACCTGAAAGCCCACGGAGCGCAGCGGGGCTGGGCTAGGCTTGTCCTTGTGCGACTTGGGTACATCACACCGAAATCGTATAATCACTATGGTTGGAAAAGACCTCTGAGGTATCAAGTCCAACCCTAAGGCCCTCAACACCATTCCTGCTAAACCATGTCCCTAAGTGCCTCATCTACACATCTCTTGAGCACTGCCAAGGACCGTGATTCCACCACTTCCCTGGGCAGCCTGTTCCAGTGCTTGACTACTCTTTCTGTGTAGAAATCCTTCTTAATGTCTAACCTGAACCTGCCCTGGCACAACTTGAGGCCATTTTGTCTTGTCCTACCTGTACTTACTCTGCAGAAGAGGCCAACCCTCCCATCTCCTTTCAGGTAGTTGTAGAGAGCAATAATTCTCCACACTAAGTAACCCCAGCTCCCTCGGCCACTCCTCGTAAGGGCTGTGCTCCAGTNCCAGCTCCCTCAGCCACTCCTCGTAAGGGCTCTGCTCCAGCCCTTTCACCAGCTTCGCTGCCCTCCTTTGCTCCAGCAACTCAATGTCCTTCTTGTAGTGAGGGGCCCAAAGCTGAACACAGGATTCAAGGCACAGCCTCAGCAGCGCCAAGCACAGGGGGATGATCCCATCCCTGCTCCTGCTGTTCCTGATACCAGCCAGGAGGCCCTTGGCCTGTTTGCCCTTCTGGGCACGCTGCTGCCTCACATTCAGCCTCCTGTAGACCAACACTCCCAGATCCTTTTCCACTGGGCAGCTCTCCAGCCGCTCTGCCCCAGCCCTGTAGGGCTCCATGCGGTGGTTGTGACCAAAAAGTGGAGCACCCGGCCCTTGGCCTTGTTGAAATCTCATCCAGTGGCCTCAGCCCATCGATCC
>VWPW01018849.1:0-11302 GCA_013389825.1 Crypturellus undulatus | reverse complement strand
CCACGCGGAGCTCGTGCTGCAGCCGGAGCGCGGGCCGCGGCACGGTGCCGAGCAGCAGCCCCTCGAGCTCCCGGCACCAGAGCGCCTCGTCGGCCAGCAGCGCGCACTGCGCGGGGAAGGCGTCCGCCAGCCGCCCCCAGTGCTCGGCCAGCAGGCGCAGCGGCAGCTGGCGGCTGCCCGCGCGCTGCTCCAGGCACGTGTTGAGCAGCGGGCGCTGTGCCAGGCTCTCCGCCATGCACTCCTGCAGCAGGTTGTGCAGTGCGTCCCTCATGCGGCGCTCCAGGGCGCGCAG
This sequence comes from Crypturellus undulatus, assembly GCA_013389825.1. NCBI lineage: Eukaryota > Metazoa > Chordata > Aves > Tinamiformes > Tinamidae > Crypturellus > Crypturellus undulatus. The sequence goes on along the minus strand of VWPW01018849.1, from coordinate 11,010 downwards.
GCAGCCGTCAGCGCCGTGCGTCAGCTGCAGCGGTGGATCCAAGGGCACTGTCTCCCCGCAGGACCCCAGCAGGGCCTGGACCTGCGGCAGCGGCTGCAGTGTGAGGAGGCCGGCGCGGTCGCTGGCGGAGGCCTCGCAGAAGGAGAGGCTGCGCACGCCGGGGAAGCAGCGGCAGGCCCAGGCCGTCACCTCCACCGGCTCCGGCGCTGAAGCCACCACGGCCACCGCCTCGGCGTCGCTGAGGAAGAAGAGGCGGGGGAAGCCGCAGCGCACGGCCTCCAGGACGGAGGGCAGAGCGTCCACGACCGCCTGCAGGTCGCTGGCCCCCTCGCTCAGCACGGCGAGCAGGGCGGCCCCCATGAACTGGCTCTCCCGCCGAGACGTGGGCGCAGGCATCACGCTGGAGAGCACCGACGGGTCCCGGTACGTCACCTGCATGAGCTCCCGGAACCGGCCGTCCTGCTGCTGGAACCGGCGACCCTAGCACAGAGCAGACCCAGTGTGAGACCCCGAGAGCAGGGAACAGGCAGAGGCCGCCCTGAGGAGCGGAGCAGAGGAGGAGCCGTGGATTCAGAACTGCCCTGCTTGGAGGAACTGCCCAGAACACGACAGCTAATGCAGCGAGGAGCCTCCACACTGCAAGGGTGAGGCAGGTTGTGCAGAAGAAAGAAAATCAGCCGGGTTGGAAATGAATGTCCTGTTGGAGGACACCTGCCTTGGGACTGGAATGCATGTAGGGGAGGCACCTCTTAGCCCTGCTCTTGGCCCTGTTGGGGTGCAGAAATGGCAGCAGGAGGAGGCCGCCCAGGCCAGGCAGGGCTATGAGTGGGCGAGGAGAGCAAGTCCGGTATCCAGGGCACAGACGTGCGCGCACTCGGGAGGGGAGGACAAGGCTGTCCGGACGAGGGGAGAGGAAGGTACTCACCAGCTCACCGCCAGGCAGGACGATGTCCATCTCATATACAGCCTTGTTCAGAAAAATCCACTTCTGCTGGAAACTGATCCACGTGTCCAGAATCATATCTGAGGGCAGGGGAGAGCGCTGAGTACCCTTGGGGAGCCGCCAAGGCCAGCTCCTTTCTAGGGCTTCCTGGGGCACCAGTCCAAAGATCCTGGGCCCTCACCGAATGTCCTCAGGGCAACAATCCAGTTCTCCACCTCATCCTGGATCTGTGCAGCGTGTGGAGAGGAGACGATGTTCTGCAGCGTCAACAGGCTTCTCTCTGTCAGGGCCTTGAGCTCCGTGGTGTCTGAAACAAGCGAGGGACCAGCTGAAGTTCTGGGCACACAGAGGCAGAAAAGGGCGTTGGGAGAGGAGCCACGGGTGCAGGTTCATCTTAGCAAGGAGCAGGCTCAGCTCGAGCAGCTCAGCTCAGAGCCATCCCTCAGTGCCATGTTCTGGGCTGAGGACAGGCTGTCCAGATGCAGCGGGGACAGGTGTGCATGGTGTGTGTGCACGCAGCAGGGACTCGTCGGCACCATTACTGCTACAGGCAGTCAGGGAGCTTGCAGGAGCAGAATCAACCTTGACCTGATGCTGAATTGCAAGGACGACCTCATTCAAAATGCTAAGGTAAAGAACCATTCTGCGATGACTATAACACACTGAAGTACAATATCCTTGTAGGAATGGCAAATGTCAAAAATCCATCACAGTAGGGACCTGTTTCAAGAACAGAAACTGCATAAAATCATTAAGCTGGTTTTAAACAAACAATCACAAAACAGCAAGCAGAACAACCTGAGGGTTAAAAATGGTAATGCTGAAGGGCCAAAGCAAAGATTTGAGAAGAAGCAAAGGGAATCTGGCCTGGTTGAAAGCAGAGAGGTGCTGAAGAGCTAGGAGATATCATTCAAAAAGCTGCAGTATTTATAATGAGGAAAAAAAGTGTCAGAATAATTTAGGCCACATATAAAATAAGAATTTGAGGAACAACATGTGAATGCAGAGGACTGATTTATGCAGCGCAGTAAAGACCAAAGAGGTCTACCACAAAGAAGAGAATGAGAGAGGGCAGAGGAGCTGAGTATCTGCTCTCCGAGTGCAAGAGCTAAGGGACATCAGGACAAGCTCGCAGGGGCAGATTCAAACACAAGGAGTTCACGTGAAGTGAAGCTGAGGACTAACCTAGCAACTGCTGTGCTCGAGATCGACATTGTTTAAAAACCAAATCTGCAAATAATAGATTCCAATCCATCTGAGACTATTACATACAACACCACCACATCTGGTTTCAGAAGTTCGTGAACCGAAGTTTGTTACATGACAGTATTTGGTGAATGAAGGGAGCGCAGGAGATGTCCATCACCTTGGTTTTAGCAAGGCCACAGTATCCTTGTAGCCTCACTGGTGAGATATTATCTGGAGGAGCAGGCAATAAGTGAGTGGAAACTGGTCACGGGTTCAAAGAGCAGCCATCAGCATTACAAAGTTTAACTGGCAGCCAGTTATTAGTGTCTCTTAAGGACTGATGCTGGGACCAACTGTGGTTAACATCTCTAGAGACAGTCTGGAGGACAGGATATGGTGCACGGCCAGTGAATCTGTGGATGACAAGGGGAGAGTGGACAGTAGGAGACCAGGATTGTGTCTTGGGGACTTGGAATAACAGCAGGGCTCTAAACTGGAACATCAGCTTCCTTGACCCTAAAGACAGGCTCCGATGTCAAACTATCTATTTCTATCTGCAAGGAAGAGACTGAAGAGGAACATCCCAGGGAAGGAGGTCTCCATGCAGGAGGGCTGCAGAGCCCTCTTGGCACAGAGGCCTTTGGCAGGAGGAGCCAACTGACCGCCGAGGGGAAGCAAAACCAGAAGAGTTTGGTTTGGTCAGGACATGGACCCGTCTCCAAGTGGACCCGGCACCCTAACTGAGACGGCTCCTGGGAAGGCAGGGAAAGGAGACGCCTGTTACTACTCCTCTTTGCCTAGATCATCGTGGTCTGTATAACAGCTACGAGTGGGTCCAGGCTGTTATAAGCCGCGCTGGGTACTGCTGTGGCTCAAAGGTGGTCTGCCCCGGCAGGCAGTCACAGCACCAGCCTCACCTGCCCGCGGAGCAGAACGGAGGCTTTGCTGCAGCAGGAACTCGGACTCCACTGCCTTCTTCAGCAGAAGCCAGTCCTGGCCTCAGTGAACCCCCACTGCCTTTGGACCCCTCCCGTGTCCCAGGCAGGACTCACCAGACAGGACATATGTGCCGCTGTCCTTGGAAACGTATTCCTGCTGGAGGGACTGGTGCTGCCGATCGGCTGGATACAAGGACAGTTCAGAAGCTTTGGCTTTCAGAATGAAGTTGACCAGGCGGAAATTCTTCTCCCTCCAGATCTTCTGCAGCTGGTGCAACATGTCTCGGGAGCTGTAACGTGTCTGCTCATTTGACCAGATCTGGAGGCATCAACACAAAGCGGTCTGAGCGTTCGGAGAGGCACAGCCACAGCCTGCCCTGCCGAAGCGCTGGGGACACCAGGGGACTGTGCTGGGCCGTGACCCAGTCGCTCTGCAGAGCTCAAGGCTATCACACATGAAATCTGTGCATCCTCCACAATCCTTCCACCTGCCACACTACCAACTTGGCAATGTGTACGGAATCTCATCCTGGATTTGGCTTCTGCAGCTGCCTACTGTCATGCCCAACAGCAGTGCCCAAGGAGCAACTGAAAGCAAAGTGCCAGACTTGGCCCAAGCTCCCTCAGGAAGCCCAGACCCCGCTCCAAACCGTCCCAAAGGCCCAGGTGGGACCTTGTCCTGCTGCAGCTGCTGACAGCAGCTCCACATAGCTGAGGGCTCAGCACAGTTCTCTCCTGCAAAGCACGAGAACCAGCAGCTACACGTCCTGCTCACCCTGCAGATCGTGTCGTGGTGCTCCAGCAGCGGGTAGGACATGAGCTGGCCCACCGTGAAGTGCAGGCTGATGGGGCACGTCAGGCCCATTGCTGAAAAAGAGGAGCACAATAATGCCGCTGCGAACCTTGACCGTCTACATCCAAGTACAGGGGGACTCTGAAGGGACTGCAAGGAAATGCAGACCTCCAGGAGTTGCATACAAAATGTATGATCAGTACAAAACGTAATGTTCAATATGGTTTAAATATATATCTAAGGATAGAGACTCCACAACCTCTCTGGCCCCTAGTCTAGTGTTTGACAGCCCTTACTGTAAAATATTTTTTTCTTATGCTTAGATCCTGGATTTCGCTTTGTGTCCATTGCACCTTATCCTGTCACTAGGCACTACTGAGAAGAGCCTGGCTCCATCTTTTTTACTCCCTCTTATCAGATATTTTTACACGCACACAAATGTATCTATATAGGTACGCACACACGCATACATACATACAAACATATATATACGTGTAAGATCACCGCTAAGCTTTCTCAGAGCACACTCAGCTGCAAGGCTCACCCATGAAGATGTCCTCCCAGGAGCTGGTTTTTATGAGGGGGCTGCTCAGCTTCTGCACGAGGGGCACGAAGTCGCGGAAGGCGCCGATGATGCCCGCGCAGGCCTGGCACACGGCGTGCTCGGCGCCCAGGGACGCCGCCACGAGCGCCAGCTCCCTCTGCCACTCGGCCATCCTCTCCATCGCCAAGGGGCAGTTGAGCTGTTGGGAGAGCAGGACTGAGCAGACACAGCCCAGGCAAGGTTACGTTCCTCAAAACAGCCAACCCTTCCCCAGCGTCGCTGTGCCAGGGGAAGAACTAATTTAACTCAAAACCCTGGGAACGGCGTGCAGCGGCGGCTTAGGAGAGAACACAGGAGCGACCAGCTCTCTGCTGTGCATTGCCAGCCCTAGCACTCGATGCCTAGTGACCTCCTGGACTACAAATTATATCCGTATCTTTGTGCTTAATACTACATTGTGAAATTTTCAGTTTTGAACTTGTCTGAGCTGGTTTTCTGAGCTCACTTACACTTTGAACCTCCACACACATCTTTTCCAAGCAGTACACAGGATATTCAGTCATTCAGCTCATGAGTACAGCCCAGAAGTGCTATCGTGGTTCCTCTCCCCCTCTAACCACTGTCTAGTTCTGCAATATCCCTTTGAAGAGGGGATCAGAGCTGCCAGGAGCAGTCAGGATGCAGATGTGCAATGCGTTTTTACTGCAGCGCAACAGTGTTTTCCGGTTTGTTCTTTGTTCTGTCCCTTTTCGCAGTGTCCCGTCTGTCCATGTGCCTGCTGCTGAGCACGGAACTCGTGTCTGCAGAACAGTTCTCTGCAATGACTCCAGACCCCTGACATTACTAGTAAAGGTTACTCAGAGCCTGGCACTGTGTAGCTGCAGGAGGGTTGTTTTTTTCTCAATATACAACACTTAGTGTTTAATAAAAAGAGCTCCATCTCTCATTATACTGCCCAGTTACTCAGCATCGTCAGATCTGTTTTGACAATCAGGTTTCATTCCCACTTCCTTGAATAACATGCATTGCCAGAAAACTTTTGAACTCACTTTTACAGATCATTTCTGAGCATGCTGAACAGCACAAATCCTTAACAACCTCAGAAGTTTCTAACCCAAGAGATCTTTCATCTTTCGACAATGCAGTATCTTTAACAGCTTTCAGTGAGAGACAGGGTCACAAAGCTCTGGAAAGTCAAGTGTATCAAACCCTCCAGGCCTCCATTTACAAGACCCTACCAAAACACCGTTAATTTGCAGACCATGAGGTCTCTCTGTAACAGCCATGGTGTCACTACCCCATTTTAATGCACTCATGCACCCCCTCATAGAGCATTCACACAGAAATTTTAAGATTGACCAGAATGGAGGATGAATGGGAATGATGAGATGCGTAAGAATGAGAAGGAATGAATGGCAGGAGAGCAGCTGCAGGAGGGGTGAGGTGACACCCGTGTGAGCAGGGCAGCGACATCCCCGCACATTCCAAACGCCATCTCTCAGGACACCCGGAATGAGGACAGAGGACAGCGAGCTTCGGATGTGGGATGGGATGGAGAGATGGGTCTGTGAGCTGCAACAAGGACTAAAACGGAAGGCCCGAGCACAGCATGTGGCCACCAGCCCACGGGGAACCCAGGAAACCTGAGCAGGACTCAGGAGTTGTCACCCCTGTTCCCTGTGTGCGAGAAAACCTGGGCACATGGAGGAGCATCTTGTGCCCAAGAGCTGGGACATGCACGGGTCTGGGCTGGTGACCCTATGGGCACGAGCTCCCAAGTTAGTGAAACTCCTTTTGCTTCCAAATAAAATCAGTTCCACTCCTAGCTCGTCTCACATTGAGCTTTGCCACATTATTGCTAAATTGCTTGGCATTGTTTCCAGGCAATCTTCTATTACATTTCTCTATCTGCATGTCCAGTGCTTAAGTCAAATTTACCAGCCTACAGATTCCAAGACCCTCTTGGAGGACTTCCAAAACAGGCACCATCTGTCACAACCATAGCACTGAGGCCAGTTTTAAATGATGTGCAATGGATCACAGTGAGCAGTTTGGCTACTTTGTATTGAAACTTCTTCAGAAACTTACAGTCTACATATTTGTGACAATTTATTATTTTTTCTCAAATATCTTCTGCTGATACTTTAATTTGAGATAGTCCTTTTGAATCATTCACCATTAAAAAAAATGTTTTCATATGGAAACAGCTTTAAAACCTTTCACGGTGAATCCTAATGAAATAACTTATTTGAAAATGCCACCCACGGTTTCCTCCTTAGAGAGCACTTCTACCCAAGCACAACTACTGAAGGCCCCGCAGACCCTCTGATGGGATTTCATAGGTTAGCATGTTTTTAAAATGACTTATTTTTATGTGTATATTTTTATCAAATTAGTCTTCTGAATGATTTTGGCCTGCTTTTTTGATAGATGTTTTTTGTTTATTCTGACTATCTAACAAAGTGCTTGTCTCCAGGTCACCTGCAGACAGTTCACTCAGTCCTTCCAGAAACTTCATTTTAATGTTTTTTTTTTTTTTTTCCTATGGTTTTCACTACCTCGAAGAGGATGGCCCTGTGTATGGACCCCATGTGAGCACATCCCCACAAGTCACCATTTCCATCACTTCTGTCTGTGAGCTCTAGCTAGCTGCTCTGATAAGCAACTGTTTATACCATTTAAAAGTCAAAGAGGAAAGAGGACTGTGGTTGAGGAACGAGTTACAGAGAGGCTGAAGCTGGGGACTGAGGAACACTGAGAAACAAGGCAAACAAATGGAACAAACCTCAGAGCTGAAGCAGAGAGCAGCTTCCAGCCAAGCTGCGTCAGGACCGGCACTGCCCTGGGGAACAGCGCGACGCAGCTCACGGCGGTCTCGGACGGGGCTGGGGAGACCGCGGCGCAGGGCCTCACCTTGGTGAAGTTGAGGCACTTCCAGTCGCGGACCTGCTCGGAGACGACGTGCAGCAACCGCCACACACGCTCGGACGCGCTGAGGACGGCCCGGGCCTCGGCCACGAAGGAGACGTCGGTGCAGTCACCTATGGACACAGGACACGAGAGTCAGGGCACTGCGGAGCAGTGTTTGCCCCGTTTCCATCCCTGTCTACTGAAGCAGCAAAGAGCCCCTAGGGAAGAAACGCCGGACCCGGGTGTAAGGAGGTGGAACTGGGCACTGCCCAGGGCACAGGGAGGTGCTGGCACCAGCCACACGGGACAGGAACGGGCCGGAGCCCTTCACCCTTACCTGTGAGGATCATCTGGGAGCGCCGCAGCTCCGCCACGCGCACGTCCGTGCTCTGCAGGGAGCACTGCAGCTCGCGCAGCTCCTTCCCGATGGCGCACGGGTTCTGCGAGGGGTCCAGGAAACGTCCCGAGGTCACTGTGAGCAGCAGCTCCTGCAGCTCCTGCCTGGCTTTGTGCAGGGACTCGCCGAGCTCATCGATAATGGTGAGACGCCGCGACGTGATGAAGTCTGACACCTTCTGCTGCTGCTGCACAAAAGCCTCCCAAGTTTCCAGAAGCTGAAAAGACACACAAATACCCAGGAGAAAGGAGTGTAGGAGGAGCACAGACGGGAGAAGACACAGTGAGACAACAGATCGCACAGCACAGCACTGCGTGCACGGGGCAACACTCCTTGGGACTTCGGACATCTGTCTTGCTTGGGAAGGCAGGAGGAGGGAATCCTGGGATGGGAGCAGCACTCCCCTGTGCAGGGCTGTACACTGAGCTCAGCTCAGCTCTACCAACTAATCTAAGAGCAGAAGCTGAGGGGTGAGTCCCTCGTTGCACCTACGCTTGAGCAAACCAGATCACTGCACTTCACAAGGCTGTGCAGGTGACAGTCCCTTTGAGGGTTACTCCATCTATGGTGACTTCAACATCTCCATCTTGGCACAAGGCAGGAAAAAATCCAAGACAAAAAGAATGTGCATGAACTACTTTAAATTAGATGGAAGTCAGGGTTACGGTTCAGAGAGGTGGGAAACGCCACATGCGTGCCCAAAACTGTGGGGAAAGCTCTAGTTTTAAGAGCATGAAATGGGTGTTTGGAAAAAGCTGGACCTACATAAGCTTTGTATGAGAAAGAGGAAAACAAGGTTGTGTTTGCACTCCTTTGTGCTTGCTATACCTCGACACGCGTTTTTGGTTTTGCAAAGCAGTCAGGGCTGCTGAACTGGGTTGACAAGAACACTGATGCACCCATAGGGACAGGTGAAGCCACTGAGCAATGTCCCAACGCCGACAAACTTGATCTTTCTCCTCCCATCATATAACTCACCACTGCAAGAGCCTCCTAGCAATATTTATGACAACTGGGCTTCTGTGGAGTCACACGGTGAGTTCCTAACACTGAAGATCTCTCCCTGGTGTCCCTGTGACAGGCCATGCAGGACGATGGAGCTTAGCAGACGTGGGTTCCCTTCCTGCTTCCGCCAACGCCTGGAACGGTCGGTCAGTCCTGGGCTTCGCTTCCCTCCTCTGCAGTTGATCCAGGACGTCGGCAGGAGAGCGGTGGTGTCTCGTGATAGACTCACAGAAACAAATGGGAGGCTGCTCCCGGTCTGTACTACGTCGATCCAGATGGATCCGACTATCGTTTCCTAGAAGAAATGTCAGACTCGCTTCCTCCACCTCCAAAACACCTGATTAGTGCTGCTGATGTTCCCAAGTCAGCAGGAAGGAACAACGCATTTCCAAATGGAAGGGCTGGGAGACCCGTGTGGTTAGCTGTCCTGAGCAACTTGATCTTCTGCATGCGAGAGTGTTCAGACCTCCTCTTATTCCTCCACCTACGCTTCAGCCCAGCCAGAATTATGGTTCTTTGAGAACAGAAGTACTGGCAAATACCGATTTTTTAAATCTTTGTAAACTTTATACTCCTCTTTCCTTTGTTCCTCCCAGATTACCCAAGCAGGACAATGTCTCTGCAGCTGCAGTCTGTGAGCAAACAGCAAAATCTCTTCTGAGGAGCACGGCCTGGGGTTCCCACCTTGGCCAGGCTGGGCTCAGAAAGCAGCACAGGGATCTCTCCCATAGCAAGAACCCGCACACTTGCTCTTCTCACACTGCTGTCCTCTATAAGATGATGCTTTTGCTGATGATGTGTCTGGAAAACTCCTTCTTCAAAGGCATTGCTTCTCCACCCAAGAGGACATTTTCAAATTCTAGACTTATTCCTTGCCACAGTTAACGACAGAAATACCAAGCAGACAAATAAAACCTGCTTCCTCACAAAGGCACAAGAAGTTAAATATACTGGCACTCAGCTAAGCCAGCTGAGCATGCACTTTGCCACCTAATTATACACCAGCTGTTTGAGAGAGGAGACACAGTCTCATACAGAGGGATGGGGCTTCAAGGGCATCTAAAATAGCCCCATGAACCGGGGTTGCAGGGCCAAGGGCACCAGGTGACACGTGTCACCTCGACCGAACACACAACACGCAGCAGCCACGCGTGGAGAACTCCATGCATCCGCACACAGACCGCGCAGGAAGCCCCTACCTCCACCTCTGGATCATAAAAATAGGAAAATAGGGAAGGAAAACTGGGACCAGACTGGAGCAGCCTCAGCTCTGTGCGCTCTAATAGCAGATGTGTGTCACTAGACTCAGAAGATTTGGTGTATCGGTAAACTCAGTAAATCCTAATTAACGCAGCTGCGGATGACATCCAGAACATACAGAACCGAGACGCTGTCGTGCAGGGGAGCTGAGAGGAGCGGGAGGTCCGCACTGCCCGCCGCGGGAGGCCACGTCACGGTGCAGAGATGATGGCCCAGCTGGGCCAGGCAGGGGACTCAGGCCGTGTGGCGCCGCGGACCCAGCCGGGCTGCGAGGGGCAGCACAGGGACAGNAGGAGCGGGAGGTCCGCACTGCCCGCCGCGGGAGGCCACGTCACGGTGCAGAGATGATGGCCCAGCCGGGCCAGGCAGGGGACTCAGGCCGTGCGGAACCAGCCGGGCTGCGAGGGGCAGGGACAGGACCAGGGTGTCCCGGTGCAGGGCCCTGGGGCAGGGATGGGGTGTCAGGGCCTCGGGAAGGTCTCCGGTGCGGACCTACTGCCTTCCAGCCCAGGCGCACAGTGGTCGCTGGCAGGGGCCAGCATCGCTCACCCGAGGCGCCAGGGCAGCAGCGCTGCGGGACAGGGCCAGGAACGTCGTGGCTGCAGGAAAACCCCTGGACACGGACAACAGGAAGGAAGACTGTGCCCCGAGAGGCTGCAAGCGCGCAGGGCGGCTGAAGCCCTGCGGGGACCCCGGCGCGGGGACAGAGCAAGGACACACTGGGGCACACGGGAGGTCCCTCACCGTGGTTTCCAGGCGCTCCTCCTGTGGGCGCAGCGGGCGGAAGCACTCCCTGACGGCCGCGTTCAGCGCCTGCACATGCTCCACGCGCTCCCGCAGCTCCTCCATGCGGCCCTCGTACTGCTCCAGCTGCGGGGAGAGCAGCGCCTTGGTCGGGCTGCGCGGGGCCGTTCCTGGTCCGGGCTCAGCATGGGGCGCCCAGCGGCGCACAGAGCTAATCCTGCTGATTCCTCGATCCCTCCCATTTCCCCCTTGTGAAAAACGGGGCCACCTGAAGCACTGTCACAGCAA
>VWPW01018845.1:15236-28644 GCA_013389825.1 Crypturellus undulatus | reverse complement strand
CGCGCCGGGGCGGGCGGCGCTGAGGCGGCCGCGCCGCCATGTACACCTTCGTGGTGCGCGACGACAACAGCAGCGTGTACGCCGAGGTGTCGCGGCTGCTGCTGGCCAGCGGGCACTGGCGGCGCCTCCGCAGGGACAACCCGCGCTTCAACCTCATGCTGGGCGAGAGGAACCGCCTGCCCTTCGGCCGCCTCGGTAAGGAGCACCCCCCGGCGCCATGGCCAGCCGTCCCCCCCTCGGGCTCCCCCGTGACGCGGCGGCGCCCCCGGCTCGGCGCCGCGCGCTGTGGCCCCACGCGCGCCGCAGGGACAGCGGACCCGGCTGCCCTGCCCGGCGGCGTGTGAGCGCACCCGCCTGCCCCGGGACACGGCGGGGTCCCCCGGGCTTGTCACCGTGTCCTGTCACCCCCACCATGGGACTCTGTGGCAGGGCAGCCCCTCACCATGAGCAGGGCTCGTCCCTATCAACCGCCCCACGACTCGGTGGCATCCCCCGGGTTTGTCACCATGACCTGTCACCCCCCCATGGCACCCAGGGTGACACAGTGGGATCCTCCAGGTTTGTCACCATGACCTGTCACCCTTCCCCATGGGACCCAGAGTGACACAGTGGGGTCCCCCAGGTTTGTCCCCATGTCCTATCACGCCCTCCCCATGGCACCCAGGGTGACACAGTGGGGTCCCCCAGGTTTGTCACCATGTCCTGTCCCCCTTCCCCATGGGACCCAGAGTGACACAGTGGGTACGCCCAGGTTTGTCACCATGTCCTGTCACCCTTCCCCATGGGACCCAGGGTGACACAGTGGGGTCCCCCAGGTTTGTCCCCATGTCCTGTCACTCCCCATGGGACCTGAGATAACACAGTGGGGTCTCCCAGGTTTGTCCCCATGTCCTGTCAGCCCTCCCCATGGGACCCGGGAGTGACACAGTGGCATCCCCCAGGCTTGTCACCTCTCCTGAGCACCAATCCCCAGCTCCATGCCGGGCCCCTCACGCGGGCACCCATGGCCACTCCATCCCAGGACAAGGCACTGGCCCAGGGGTCTCCGTGCAGCCGCCAGCCCTGGGGACAAGCGGGGGCTGCCGGGGAGCGCGTCCCCAGCGGGGTCTCGAGCGGCCGGCGGGCGCCCTGCCGCGCCGGAGGCCGCGGGGTGCGGCGGGGAGCAGACGTGCACTGTCATTGCCCGGCGCTGGGTGCGCGCCAGCGGGAGCTGCGAGCGCAGGGCCAGCTGCCGTCCTCGCCCCACGCCGGCTCCTCCTGCCCGTCCTGCCGGAGCGGGACTCTCTCCACGTTGGGCTCTGGACACCGCTCGCGCCAGCGGAGCAACGTGCGGCAGCCCCTTGTGCAGTGCCCCGTGCCAGGGAGACCCTCGCTGCTGTGACACTCCTGTACCAGCCTCGTTACTGCTCCGCAGAGGTGCTTAACCAACCAACAGGGATCAGATTGATCCCACAGCGGGGAGTTCCAAGCAGCTTTTCTACCTCTCCCATCCCCCTTCCTTCAGCAGCCCCGTTTCTCCATCACCCTTAAGAGGATGGGCAGGTTCCTGTGGGGCAGAGGCCACTCAGAGCACTGCTCTTCCCATTGGAGCCTCTGTTCTCCCGGAAGCCAAGAAAAATCAATAAGCAGAAATAAATTTGACAGTTTGTACTAATTTCTTTCAGGAAATTAGTGCCTGGCAGTGTTGGACATGGAAATACCTGAAGTTACAGGACTTTGGCTAGAAGGTGTTTTTCGGCTATCTTGTATTTAAAGACTGGGGAATAAAATAGTGACCCAGTACAGGTCCATGATTTGGGGGCTGAAATACATAGTCAGTACCTGAGATCTTGCAGCCGCCTGTGCTTCAAGGTAACGTTTGCTGCAGGCCTTTTCTTCAGGCAGACACCAAGGAGGGTAACTAAAACTCTGGATACCGTTTCAGGGTCTAAATCACTCCCACAAGCATTTGTTTGAAAACAGAAGGTGAAGAAGCAGCGCACGCTGTTGTGCTTGGGGGATCCCACTAGTCCCAGGTATCTTTTAAACCCAAACACTTTTTTTTTTATCATGTTTCCCCGCGGATGCTCTTGTCACCAGGGACCCAGGTGTCGCCTGCTGTGTCACTCACTCCTCACATACATGTTCAGCGTCACTGGTGTGCTAGAGACTTCACAAGTGTCACCCAGATTTGCACTACCCTTTCAATGACTGCTGCCATCCTGTCCCTCGAGAGAGCTTCCAGCTGAGGCAGGTACTCATGCAGCTGGAGAGCATGAAGGGCGGCAGGCCACGGTGTGGAGTCTGGTAAGAGCAGGGGTGTACCCATCCATCTGGCACTTTTGGCTGGGTACGGGGACCAGTTTGGGGTTTCCCGGCATGAGAAAGACATTGACATCCTGAAGTGACTAACAGAGGCCATGAGGAGAGTCTGGGGAACACGGGATGGCAGCCAAGCGCAGGGACAGAGGCCCAAAGAACCAGTGGGATCTCCATTCTTGGACCTGCTAGGCCTTTGCCTGGCCAACCTTCGAGCAGAGGTTGGAGCAGAGATTCCCCAGAGGCCCCCATCCAGCTCTTCGGAGGGGGACTTGCTGTGTATTGCCATAGGGAAGCAAGACTCTTCTAATATCTCCCAGTGAAGGGAATTCACCTGTAAATGGCAAACAAGGATGTTTCCTAAGCTGAGATGTTAGTGTCACAGAGCACTTCCTGCATCTTTGCACTGCACTTAGAGTAACTAGAAATCCTGACCTTTAAAAACTAGCAAATGGGGAACATTGCCAGGGTGATTCTGTCAGTTCCCAGTATGAATTAGGAAGTTGTCCTGTGGAAAATGGGAGTGTCATGTTTAAAACAGAGTGAGAAAATCGCCTGACTTCCCAACTACTGGGGTTCTTTTCACCAAACTGATGTATTTCCTTCGTTAAGTGAGAAGTCTCTCTCAACTCTGTTTCCCTTTGTAGGCCATGAACCCGGACTTGTTCAGCTGGTGAATTACTACAGGGGAGCAGACAAGCTGTGCCGCAAAGCGTCTCTGGTGAAGTAAGAAAAACCCCTGCTATGTTAGGTGGGATTGGTAGGAAATTTTCTTCTAGCCATTGGCAAGTGCTGAACCTTTTCTGAGGGCGTTTTGCCAGGAACAGCTGGCAAAATGTGCCCTGGGATTGTGATAGCTTGTGCTGTCTTCAGACTCCTGTTCTGGTCTCTGCAGCTGCCTGTGTGCACAAAGAGCTGTGGATAACTTCAGAGGACAAGCAATCTCTCCTGCATTACATCTGCTTGAAACCGTAGAGTGTATTCAATCAGACAGGAATAAAAGAAAGGGCTAAATCGAAACAAAACAAAACAAAAGAGTATCTGTTGTTTTTCCTTATGGAGAGATTAAAATCTCAGTTAAAGTCTGCTCCTTGTATTCTCTAATATCATACAAAGATGAGGCACTAATGTGCCTGTGGCTAATTAGATTTATCAGCCAAACAAATGCTCAGGGGTCTCTCCAGGAAGGACTGGCATTGGGAGGGATTTCTGCAGGACTAGCCGTGCCGGGCTCTCCTGTGGAAGCGGGGCTGAGTTCACACTGCCGGTGGCCACAGCCCAGGGGCCAGCTCTGCCTGGCTGCTAGGCTAACATTCGGAGAGATAGAAACTCCCTCGGCTCTGAAACAAAAGCAAGAAAACAGGTCTGGCCTCCAGCGAGGAGCGTTTGTTCACTGGCATCTTGAGACAGAACTGTGAGAGGGAGCCAGGATTGCATGGTACAAGGGGAATCCCAGAAGTCTCCGAACACAAGATGTGTCCTTGCCTTCAGTAACTTCCCAGTGCTCTTGATCCACACTCGGGAAACCTGTCGTGGTTGCAGCAGGGTTGGGATCAAGAGCTAAGCAGCAGAACAGAGAACATTACTGCTCTGGCTCCACTTTTCCCTGCCATCGCATCCCTTGCAATATATTGTTACACTTTAAGACCTACGTCACCTTCACTCTGCATTTGCCTGTGGAGCATTCCCAGTGAACCTGTGCAGGGATGATGCAGGGAGGCCATCACAAGCTCCAGTTCCATGTAAACTTCTCTGCCAATTGTTTCCTGATATCCATCATACCCCAAAAATATTTAACAAAAGAGTGTAGGTCTGGTTCAAAGCACAGGGCTTGGCTGCAGCATGGGAGTGCTATGGTCTCTGTAGGAAAACCCTAATTTCAAGGGTCTAAGAAAAATGTAATAAATTATCACACGCTCTATGTTGTCTGCTATTCATCACAAAGCAAAAGGGGCCAGTTACTGAGGATTTGTACTTACTAAATCCCACCCTCCCAGGTGGGGATGAACTGAAGATTAACTGCTTGTCTCTACCCAGGCTAATCAAGACGAGCCCTGAACTATCTGAGTCCTGCACGTGGTTCCCTGAGTCATATGTGATTTACCCAACAAACCTGAAGACCCCCGTGGCTCCTGCAGAGAATGGAATTCGTCATCTCATAAACAATACCCGGACAGATGAGAGGGAAGTGTTCCTGGCCGCTTACAACAGGCGTCGGGAAGGCGGCGAGGGCAACGTGTGGATCGCCAAGTCCTCGGCGGGTGCCAAAGGTTGGTTCTGCTGCAAAACAAGGCACCTTCTTGGTTTTCTTTACTCTTTTACTCTACAGCTTTCCTCTTTGGTCTGCATCTGAGGCTGATCTCAGCTGGGCAGAAATGCCACTGCTTGTTTCTCAGCAGAACCCAAATGTCTGGCACTCAGCGACCTGGCCATGATCATGCTGAGGGGCAGCCACGAGCTCAGTGCATCCAAATTGCCCCCCAGCCTCTGAGGCAGATATGAGAGCAAACACAAGTAGTGCCATATCTGTATTTCCCTTCAGGGAGGAGAAGGCAATAGATATCTACATAGTCTTATGTCCCTCCTTGTTCTAGGGTCATCACACTGCTTGTTGTACAGAAATATCGAGCTATAGCTAGACACAGCTATCGACATAATACTGCAGTAACTGTTAATGTATATTATCAAGATTGCTGCATAAAAACTTGCCTTGCTATGTGTGTAGACCTCAGAGAGCAGAGCCAAGCCTGAGTAATGACCTTGTCTTTTCAAAGGGAACGAGCCTACGAGTGCTATGCATATTTGCAGTCGCTTTTGATGAAATCTTACAGAAATCAACAGGGAATGTGAACGTCAGAGAGGGCTTTGAGGAGGCTGGATGTTATAACTGTCCTTCTTGCAGTATTCTCTGCTCTCTTGGCTCTGCTACACAGAAGCATCAGAAGAGCATGTTTATCTTCATCAAGGAGGCAGAGGAGATGAGTCTCTTCATCACTCCACTCAGGGAGAACAAGTCTGTGTAGTTTAGTTGTCTGGCAAGGAACCAGTCTGCACAATTGAAAAGGCCATTGCTGTTGTTTGCTGCAGCAGGAAGAGGTTTAAACTCTCCACAGACATTAATCAAGTGTGATCCCATCCTCTTCTTTTTTTTTTCTTTTTTTCTTTGTAATTAAAGCAAAATAACCCTTTGTATTCATCAATGTGCTGCAGAACCCAAGTTGGGAATTAAACTGGAAAGCAGAGCCTTATCCTAATCTTCTAGATGGCACCTTTAAACATCTGGGGATTACTTCCAACAGTGAAGAAAGCTCATTGCTATTAACTGCCCAGGCGGATCTGGCTCAGACAGCTCCTGGCTCAGGATGGTTCTAGTGAAGCTTAAAAAAAGTAAAAGGGAAAATAAGGGTTTTGCATGTCCTAACTTAAAAGTAGGGAAATTTTCAACTAGGGCTTGAGGTTTTTGAGAAAAGAGACAGTGGCAGCAAGTAAGCTACTTTGCTCCCTCTCTGGGTTGGTGGGTAGGTACACAGTTAAGTTAATCTCCCTCCTCAGTCACCATCTTCCCAGGGCCAAAATGATGCCTGCTGATTTTCCACTGCAAATTTTGCAGGCCATACTCATTTAAAAATATGTTATTTCCCTTCTTCTCCCAGTGTCTAGCCTTGTGGTTGTACCAATACAAGCATTTTCTTGGTCCGGCAGCCCTCCTTGGCCCTGTGATGAGGGGATTAAAACATCTTTCCAATGAATAATTAAAAAACAAAATAAAACTTGCCAGCGGGTATGCAAAGCGCAGAACAGCGAATGCAGAAAGTCACTATGGGACTGTCTCAGCAGTGACCGTCGGAAGCCCCAGCTAGGAAATATGATTTCCATGGGATGCTCCTGTGAAAACCTCCCTACGTGTGCTCCAAACCATTGCTGTCTCAGTGGAGCCTTCTTGAAGAGCTTTTTGCTTAACTTTTCCTCCAGAAAATGAAGAACAGATAATTTTACCTAAGCTGCTTCATACCTACTGCGGCACCATGCCATCCCTTTATCAACTTAGGGAAGGGATCTACTCTGTTTTTATTGCTTTGTGAGAGTGGTTTCATATTTGGACTTTGCAAGAAATGAACAAGGACAATTTCAACCAAAAGCTGACAGCATTTGAAGGGTGGGACTAATTTCTTTATTGAAAACACAGATAGCATTGATAAGTGTTTTGAAAAAGTCCTTCGCCTAGTTCAGCAATCATTTTAACAGTCTATTAAATGGACTTAGCAGTGGAATATTGTTGGCACGTGTATGTATGTGTGACTGTGCATCAGAGAAAGACGCTAGGCAGCTGAGAGGGGGAGAAAGTCTGAATCGAGGATAAAATCCCATACCCCAAACAAACAAAATAAAGAAAACCCCACGAACAAATTTCTAAAAACTTTGCCCCCCAAACTGGGAACAGTGAAACTTGGTCCGTTTCAGTCTTGAAAAAGCTACACAAAAAAACAACAAAGGTAGGAGATGCTCTGCTTATTTTTTCTTTACCTTTCTGTGCCAGGGGAAGGGATCCTGATCTCTTCAGAAGCCGCAGAACTCCTGGACTTCATAGATGAGCAGGGACAAGTGCATGTGATTCAAAAATACCTAGAGAAGCCTCTGCTTTTGGAGCCAGGGCATCGCAAGTTTGACATCAGGTAGGCTTTTCTGCATGGCTTGTGTAACATGGGCTTGCATTTCTGTGTAGTGTCTTTTTAAGCCACTGAGGCTTATTCTTCTGCCCACAGGAGCTGGGTTCTCGTGGATCATCAATATAATATCTACCTCTACAGAGAGGGTGTCCTGCGGACCTCTTCCGAACCATATAACAGTGCTAATTTCCAGGACAAAACCTGCCACTTGACCAATCACTGCATTCAAAAGGAATATTCCAAAAACTACGGGCGGTATGAGGAAGGGAATGAAATGTTCTTCGAGGAGTTCAACCAGTACCTGATGGATGCCCTGAATACCACACTTGAGAATAGCATCTTACTGCAAATCAAACACATAATAAGGTAACCAGCTGCCTTGTGGATATGGAAACCTAACCGCTTGGTAACGAGCAATGTATGGAAACAGCTGAGTAAACAGGCAGGCAGACAAAAGAAGTGTTTCAGTTGCAGGGGTCAGGGAGTGTGAGCCAGAGATAGATTTAAGATAAAGCCATAAACACCCCACTGTCATTGCTCAATGAAAAGAGAGAAAGGGGACTCTAGAGGTGCTGTGAAGGCTAATGTCAAGATGTCTCTGTTTTGCCACGAGTCAATTCACTTGGTGAGGGAGAGGGGATTTACCAGCTGGGACAAGAAACCAGGCGCCACTGAGAAACCAGGTCGTGACAATCCATAGCTCTGCAAAAGCTCCACTGCTGTGCACTGTGCACCCTCGGAGGCTGCAGTGCAACTGATACATTTGGAGGATTTTTAATCCCGGGTTTCCGTTTCTCCCTTCACAGAAGCTGCCTTATGTGTATAGAGCCTGCAATCAGCACAAAGCATCTTCACTACCAGAGCTTCCAGCTCTTTGGCTTTGACTTCATGGTTGATGAGGAGTTGAAAGTCTGGCTGATAGAGGTCAATGGGGCTCCGGCTTGTGCCCAGTGAGTAATCAGTTTCTGTAATACACCTGCAGTAGGACCATCCTGTATCACCCAGCTCACCAAAAACTGTATCACCTGAGTAGAAAAGGGCAGAAAAAAAAGTGAATGGCAGGGGAGTTTCCAGGTTAACCCACTCCAGAAATGGCTCTAAGTGCCAGTCAATATAGATTTGTTGTCCTTGCCTCTGTGCCTGGTATACAGCTTCTGGTCTTCATCTGAGCATTAGCTAAATCAATAGCATTAAAGGCAGCTGTTGAAAGGCAGTGAATAAATTTGTACAGAGGAGGACCCCAGGTACTCTGTGGATGCTGCAGATGTTGGATCAAAGCCTCCACGAGCAACAGGGAGGTTGTGACAACCGACCGTGGCCATGAACATACCTACACTTACGCAGCAGGAGCTGCTGCACTGTGATTGAGACAACTGCAGCAGAGAAGGACACTAGAAGTCTTGGCTAAATCAGCATCTATACTGTGTACAAGCCCAGCGAAAGCTGTATGCAGTCTGATATGTCTCACTGCTAATATACCTGCGGGTGATGGTCTCTTTGGTGGGAGATACTGGATCATGGCAGATAATTCTTTTCTCTCCTTTCCTCTCCATCTTTATTCCTTTCCTTTTGTTCCCTCACCCTCTTACTTGCTTCATTCCTCTCTCTTTTCCTCCCCTACTCTCTCTCTCTCCTTTTTGAGGGGTCACCTTGTATAATGTTAACACTATGTTACCTATAGGTCATTCTCTTTGGCTTCTGTATGCATATGGATAATGCATGCTTGTAACTGGGGTGTTAGCATCAGCACCCAGTTAAAGGCATTTTGGAAAGCTGAGGCTGAAGAGAACTTTGTCCAGTTTCGTGGGTGGTTTTACCTCGTGTTGAGGCTCAAGCAGCTGGTGTTGATCTGAGAACACCAGCACCCTTCAGATATCCATCAAAGGCTAGTTAGCATCAACAGCATCAACAGTCTGCAGATGTTTGTATATATGTCCTGTATTTCCTTCAACAGAAAACAATGCTGTTGTTAATTCATTTTTCAAACACCTTGTCTCGCCTCTTCACTTTCATCCACATACCCAGCTCTTCCCTAAGGGCCCGGCAAAGTCTCTGTGCCTGGCCCACAAGCTAATGAGTCAGTTACATGACAGTGTACCATTTCTTCAGACCATGCTTGCTTAGAATAGTCCACATGTACGGGGTCTGGTATGATGTTCCTGAGTCCCTCAACTGGGAGACTGGTAAGAGGAGCTACCCACCTCATGCCGTGCAGCCTATGGTGGTTCGAGGCTGAGGCCTGAAGTGGTAAATACTCTTCTTAGGAGCTTGTTCTGACAGTAAACTTAGATAACAGGTTTTGTGATTGCACCTGGCAGCGAGCAATGCTGCGATGGGAGCCTGGTGAAAAAAAGAAGGCAGTTCCTGGGGTGGAAGGAAACTGAAGAGATGACAGCTTACTATATGGCTCCCACTGGGAAAATGATGGGTGAAAAAAGAGGTTGGGGTCCTGCTGGTTTACCCTGCTTGGGCATCTTACTGTCTTTCTCTCTTGTCTTGTACAGGAAGCTGTATGCAGAGCTGTGCCAAGGAATTGTGGATGTAGCCATCTCTAGTGTTTTTCCCCTCAGTGACACCGGGCAGAAGATGAGCCAGCCATCAATCTTTATCAAGCTGTGATGAGGACAGAAGCATCTCTGATGAGTGCAGAGAATCATAGAATCATTATGGTTGGAAAAGACCTTCAAGATCACAGAGTTCAACTGCAGAGAGACTGCACCCACTGCGTCAGAGCAGTTCGATGGCTTATTTCAGTATCATGCCAAAAAGGGATATGGACAGGTGGCTTTTTCTTTTTTTCTTTTTTTTTTTTTTTTGAAAATCATGGGGAAAAACGCCAAGACAGAGCTCCTGTGACGTGACAAGCCAAAACTGCTCAGGCAATTCTGTCTGCATTCACCAAAATTCACTTTAGAAGCAGCTCATGTGACTTCAACATCTGAAACAAATCTCTCTGGGAGAACAGCAAAATTACCTTAAAATGAAACCCCAACAGAGAAACAACAATACTCTTATTAGCTCATCCTTTTCTATAGAGAAACATTGTGTTTTGTTTCTGTTTTGTTTTTTAAGGCAATTGAGCAAAGAGTACAACGACCATCTGGGATGCTGTGGCTGGGAAATTGTCCTCCTCCCACGTGTTTCTTCTTTCCTCACCTACTGCATCCTTAGTGCCTTAGCTCAGCTCCAAATAGGTGACTCCTTTCCTTTGTTCCTGCTCTATTGTGTGGAAAGGAATAAGCTCTCTTGTGTCACAGGATGGATGAAATCAGGAACATTGAGAATTTGGTCTCCGTAGGTCATTTTCCAAGCTGGCTGGCTGAACACCCAGACAACGATGGGTTGAAAGGGTGCTGAACTGCGGGTGGTGAACTAATCCAGACAAGGAAGGCAATTTTGTTTATTTATAGTTATTGTTTATTTATAGTTATCCTTTTTCCTAATAAGATTTGAATCTGTTTCCATCCAAGTCTAAGGCAGTTGGATTCCGTATGAAAAAAGTAGCATGCCCCCCTCAGTGCTGACCTGCAAGCTGTAGGATTTCTAGCATCACTGTCTTGCTGGGAGTATTTCAACCGAAAATGGTCTCAGAAAGTTTCTTTGGAGACACTGCAGTGAATATAGGCTCTTCTCTCAGCTTCCACCTTAATACATTTGAGACTGAACTATATACCTTTAAACCTAACCAATTTTTTTCCTTTTGATCCAGACCATTTTATTTTCCTTTATTCAACAAATACTGTGCTTTTCCACCCTGGACAGTGTGTGCTGCTCTGTCCCAGCTGAGGGGAAGATGTGTAAGGTCTTATAGACCAAGAGACTCCTTTTGTACTGGTCTGCCACACAGCTGGGACAGGAAGGCAGCTTTTTGGGAGGAAGAGGGTAAAATTCTTTGAGATCCCCAAATTTCAGAACTCGCCTCTGTTCTGAGTGTATCCTAAATTCCTGGCATATTCGTTTTACCTGTATCTTTAGCCTTAGCCCAGGCA
The DNA here is from genome assembly GCA_013389825.1 of Crypturellus undulatus. Taxonomy (NCBI): domain Eukaryota; kingdom Metazoa; phylum Chordata; class Aves; order Tinamiformes; family Tinamidae; genus Crypturellus; species Crypturellus undulatus. The sequence goes on along the minus strand of VWPW01018845.1, from coordinate 17,690 downwards.
GTGCGTCCCCCCTGCGTCAGGGCTCTGTGCAGAGTGCAGTGGCTGTGTAAGAGCAGCTGGCTTTGCTGGGCACTGTGTGGCCTGTGCTCTGCCCCAAATTTTCCAAACAGAGGCGCAAAGTTAAACAGTTCAGTCTTAGGAGGCTGCAGCAAAGTCTGCAAAGAACGGAGTGCTCGCAGGTGTTAAAGTTTGGGTTGTGCCTCAGCGGTACCAAGTTTGGGGTTTCTTTACAGGCTTTGCATGCGATGCGGGGATGTAGCTTCGCTCTGAGGTTGCATGTTTTTAAATACAGTGATGCACAGATTACAACTAAGCCCCTGTGCCAGCAACTCAGAGCTGCTGTCCAGCGTGGTGGGAAAGAGATGATAGTCGATTGGACTTCCCTCCAGCACTGCATAGGAAAGCGTCATGGAAAAATGAAGCTTGGTGTATTTTAATTGATTGCAGCAGAGCAGGCTGTGCTGCTGAGGTCAGGCCTCTGGCAAGGAGAGATGGTTGGCAATGAAATAAAACAGACCTGGATTGTGTCACCCAGAGCAAACAAGCAAGAAGAATTTGTGGAGGTTACAAGCTCCTGCCTGCCTGTGTTTAATGAGACTCAAGCAAGTCTGATATCTCCCTCCCTGAAGTGACCCCAGATCTTTGCTCATACCCATTTGTGCTCATGGCTGAGATTTCACAGCTCTTCCTGCCAATGTAGAGCTCTGTACGCAAGTGATGCTGCTCTGCAGGCAGGATGGAAGCGTCCACCTCGCTGCGGCGTGATGGATTTTTGTGCTGTAGCTGGACAGAGCTTCGTTGCAAAGCGCTATGAACCCTTAGCTGTGAACCCGTAAGAAGCACTGCAGAGCAGAAGCGTCCCAAAAGCGCTGCACGGACTGGAGCCTTCGTGGTGCATGGCAGACACGACGTGCACTCGAGCTGGAAAGCCATTCAGTTGCTGCGTGCAACTGCGGGAATTTTGTTGCCAGCAAGAACCCAAATGCCAGGATCTGGTCTCTAGCTTTGCTGGACTGCCTGTGTTTTCAGAGCAGGGCCTGTGAACGCTTCAGTTTATGAGCTGGAAAGCAGTGGGGAGATGGTGGCCAGTAAGCGGGGAGAAGAGGAGTACGAGGGAAGGCCTCATGGAAGCTCACGGGTGGTCAAATTACCCTGCAGACCAGACGAACCCTAGCGTTAACAACCCCAGGTGAAATGCAGGCTGTAAAAGGTGTTTAATTTGACTCGCAGAGCTACCAGGTCTCCAAAGAAAGAGAGATTGTAAAGAAATGAAAAATCCTTAAGGTGCTAGACCCCTCTTTATTTTCCCTTTGCCGTGAATTCAAAAACCAAACCATTCTTTCCTTGGCATACATAACACGAGTGGGATTAGGCTAGGAAAGCAGCCTGGATACAGGGGGAAGCAGCATCTTCTGCCAGCCCAGCGGATAGAGCAGGGAGGAGCAGTGACTGAGGAACCTCTGCACAGCCCTAAGGCCTTTTTCCCCGCTTTTTCACCTCAGGGTGCACTAAGATACTTCCCCAAACAGTGTATTTGTGCTGCTCAACTGCCACATTTTTTCCAGTTGTCTCCCATTACTCCCATTACTCCGTCCAAAGAGGATTCCAATCCCAGATGCTCCAGTCATGTTTTCCAGCAGGGTCTGGTCCAGCTGGAGCCTGGGTCACATTAATTCCCATACAGCTTCCCCCATCCCAGCTTAACTATGATTCCCGAAATCCCATGGCTGGCTGCAGACTGCAGACAACCCCAGGGTTATCCGGAAAGCTGGGAAGCGGCTTGGCCCAAGCCGCCCACATCCCATTCCCTGCTATAATCGAGACCTCTGGAACTGCTTGCATGCCCCGGTCCAAACATTTCTTGTGCTTTGAGGGCTGCTCTCCCGCAGGAGAGCAGCGCTGCGCTGTAAGTTAGAAGTTAATAACCGTGTGTCGTTACCAGTTTTGCCTACAACAGTCCGCGGAAAACAACGGCCCTGGGAGGGTTGGAGGCCGAAACTGGGGTGATCGCGCGGAGCTACTGGTGCCCGGGCTCTGCTCGGTGTTTTCCAAGCGCGCCTGGTCCTCGGGCATCTGTATTCCCATCTGTCCTCGACCACCATTAAAAACAAGAGCAAACCTCAGAGGCTGCGTTGCTGGCACCGGGGCCGAGCCGGGAAGGGCTCCGCGTGTCCTGCGTCGTGTGGGCCGCCCTGAGGGCCGCGGCTTGGGGGGCGCCCAAGGGGACAGCGGCAGCTTGTGACAGGGTGGGACGTGGGCACGGCCCTGCGGGAAACGGCCCGGGGGCGTCACGGCCTGCGAGGACGTGACTGGGGGGGACGCGGCTCCTGCAGACATGGACACGGGCTGAGCGGGACACGGCCGGGGGGACCCGGTTCTGGGGGACACCGAGCTCTGCGCACGCCCCCGCCGCGCGGGGCACTGCCGCGCCTGCGCGGGCGGCCGGGGGGCGGA
>VWPW01018845.1:0-14841 GCA_013389825.1 Crypturellus undulatus | reverse complement strand
TTGGGGGCTCCCCGGGTGGGAGCAAGTCAGGGAAGCCGGGGGGATGGGGGGTTGGGAGAGCGGCAGGCGACACTGCGGCGGCCCTTTTGCTTCCGACTACATATATTTGTAATAAATCTTTATGCGTATTTAACACACACATTATTAGTATCTGTGTGTGTGTCTGTGTATATATATAATATATATATGCTTAAGCGTGACCAGCTTTTTGTTTCTTTTTCAGGATCTCCACCCAGTGGAGTTCGCCCTCAGAGGCGAGCGTGTCTCGCTGGCCATGGTTGGGATTTCCATCTCTCCCCCGATGGTGCCGAAGGGGACCATCTGCCAGGACATGAAGGTCTACCCGGCAGAGTGCAGGGGCCTCCGGAGCACCTATCGGGGGAAAGTAACCGTAAGTGTAGAGGGGAAGGGGCCAGGGTAGAGGGGAAGGAGCCAGGGATTGTAGTGAGCAGAATGCTCCAGTTTTTGTATTTCCAAATAAGGAGATTCCTCCACATTCTGGCTGAAGAGCAGGACAAAGGGAGGGGGGAGACTGAGCAGACCCATGAGTGAGTGGGACAAAAGAGCATCTGCCAAGAGCTGGGGGCCTTTACAAATAAGGGAAACAAGGGAATTCCCTCACATTCTTCAGCAAGGGGGACAAAGGAGTCAGGTGACCTTAGGTGAGAACAGATGGAAAGAGGCAGGGAGTTTGGTATAGGCAGGCCGGGAAAGCTGTAACTTCTGACTGGCTTGGCCAATGGGGAAAAGGAGAGGGCCTCCCTCGATCAGGAAATTAGGATAAAAGGGGGGCTGCATCCTCCAGCAGTTTGAGAGACTCCACAGGGATATGCCCAGTGGACTCTCCTGTTATTCAAATAAAGTTTTGGGTCTCCTCTGTCTCCTTTTTGGACCTTCAGTTTTTGACAGCGAGATTTTTCTGCACAGTAGGGAGCCCACCATTCTTTTCCAGGATCTTCTACATACTGTGCTGTTACACAATATTGTAGACAAAAATCTTGTCTAAACATAATAGTAGGGCATTTACAGATTCTTCACAGAACTATATTTTTATTTATATATGTATATATATATAAAAAAATGATTCACTCTTTCTTTCCTAACTTCCTTTGTTTATTTGCTTTTTGAATCTCCGTGTTTGACAGTCACAGCACAACATGTTTGTTGTGCTTTATGTGGGAAAGTTGCACTGTGTTTGGATTAGTTGTCCCATTCCCTGCTTTGTGCAGTAGGAATCAGGGAATAATCATTCCCTGTTTGCTTTCACTGTGCTAATCTTAAGCAGATCCTTCTGAATCTCACTTTTCTAAGCTAAAAAGTGTTCCAGCAGCTCCTTGCACAGAAGTCACTGGAACCTCTGGTCATGCTGGAGACTAGAACTGTGCAGAGGATTCAGTGTAGAGTGCACCAGGGATTGAGCAAGGCACGGTGACATTGCTTTTCCCTTTTCTGGTAATTCCCAAAACTTGTTTACTCTTTTGAGTTGGTGTTTTCATATTCTAATGACAAAGTTTATTTCCTGTAGCTCCTTTAGAGCCCATCATTCTGCATATAAAATGATTTTCTTTTCTACTATGCATTTTATCACCTTATAGACAATTGATCCTTCCGTATACTCTCTGTTACATCTTATTATTGTAAATAAATTACTTTCTTAAGCAAACTGTCTTTTTCTTCTCACTTTTAAAATCACTTATGAACGCATTTTAAATAGACGATCCTAAGATCTTTGGAATCTTAGGGAAAAGCTTTGTAGGCCTCTACTGTTGATATCCTCCCATTGAGCATTTACAATGTTCTTCCACTTTTTCTAGAAGTTTCTTTTCATAGGTCTAGATTTGTCTGATTTCCGTCTGCAAACCAATGTTGACTCTTTTCCAGAACGTAATATTTATTGCTATATCTATTAATTCTGCTTTTTTAATAATTATGATTATTATCATGTTTTGTCTACAGTGATAGAAGTTTGCTTATTGTGGTTTTACTAGGTGCACAATATTAATATAGCAGAAAAGAAAGCAGGCAACTTAATTTGCTTAATCCTTTGTGTTGTGTTGTTTTAGGCTGACATAGTCTGGTCAGTGAATGACATTCCACAAGGGACCATTAAACAGCCCCTGGGGTATATTCCAATCATGGTGAAGTCTAAATTGTGCAACCTCTATAATTTTTCTGCTCAAGAGCTCATCCAGCACCATGAGGAAGAAGAGGTAAGTGTATTTTTGTGAAATGAGAAAATCTGTGCTATGTATGAGTAGTGTGTAAAGCCTGCTTTCCTGTAAAGGACTTTAGCTAATACCTACATTTCTATTATATAAATTCTCTACAGCTCCCAGTAGTTGAGTGGACATGCTAAACTTAATAGCCAGTGGTGGCAAGTGCAGGCTTTCCAGACACAGTGCTCAGATATATTCTGAACTGTATAATGCAAGCTTTGTTGTTTTGTTTTCTTTTTTTTTTTCATCATGAAAAGATCGATTATGAGTTTATAAGCACACAACAAGCCTTCTTCTTTTTCTGCCAGGAAATGGGAGGCTACTTTATAATTAATGGCTTAGAAAAAGTTGTTAGGATGTTGATCATGCCCAGAAGGAATTTCCCTCTTGCCATGACAAGACACAAGTGGAAAAACAGAGGCCCTGGTTTCACAGAGTACGGTAAGCTGAAGAATTTCTAGCAGCAACTTTCAAGTAACTACTGGAGGACAACCAGGAGTGACTGACTGTAACTGATATTTTGATAGATTGTTCTGGTGCAGCTCTTGCAAAATATTTATATTTTGAGGTGGGTTTTACTACACAGAAAAATAAAGGATCAATAACACTGTAATGGTGCAAGCACGAGGCATGTTCTTTTCTTCTGGAAGTTGCGTGAACTATCTGCTGAACAAGAAAACTGTTCTCAACCTTGCAGTAAATAAAACCTTTTGTTACGCAGAAGATACAGCTAAATCTGTAGTTTCAGTAAAGATCAGCATAAACTGCTGAAGTCATTTAACTGAATTTGTTCTTCTGCATTTCAAGGTGGCAGACTTTATCTACGTAAAGCAGATTAGGTGGACTCTTGGGTGCCCTGCAGCTTTCTCACTCAGTAAAGCAAGTTTAAAAATCAGCCAAGGTATATCAGCTGTATTTCTAAACTCAGAAGTTACCATCTGCTGATTTGACTGAAATGTATAGTTGCACAGGAGTAAGTTTGGAGGCAGTGCCAGTTTAAACAGTTCCCATTCTTTTCATTTTTTCTTTGCCCTGTAGTGAACAGGACATAGTAGGACCAAGAGGCACTACCTCAAAGGTACCATCCTACCACAGAGATATGAAACTTGAGCCAGAGTGAATTTAGGAGAAGTTCTTGTTATGTTGCTGTAATATTAACCTAAAATTATAGACAGGACAGTTGAGACTTGGGGCTTTCCCTTTCTTAAAACCCTTATGCATTTTCTGAGCCTCTCAGTAAGTATGCCAGCTACCCTGTAGGCATATGGCCATTAAAAACTGATTTGAGCGGACATATTTATTTGAGATGGACAACTGATTTCTGCCTAGTGTTCTAAACCATGAAATGCCTAGATTTTTATAATGAAATCTGTAACTCGTACTTGTCTGGGTACATCACAGGAATGTGGTCATTTGGCTTGGTACAGCTCACCTTGCTCTTTGTGTTATTTTTTTTACAGGAGTAGTATTGCACTGCGTTAAGGATGAGCACACTGCAATAAATATGAACCTTCACTACTTGGAAAATGGTTGTGTGATGTTGAACTTCATTTTTCAGAAAGAGTTGTTTTTCTTGCCTTTGGGGTTTGCTCTGAAGGTAAAGAAACTATGCTTGTGCTTTCTGTGTTGAGCAAAGACAGAAGTTTTGCTAAACATTTGTTTTATTTGAGTAATGATTAAGTAGCTAATTCCGTACAAGGTATTTTCAGTGATCCTTCCTGTCTCATCTGAAGAACTAGAGACCAAACCAAGCCTGTGCGTATAATGCATAGTTGCAGCAGAGGAATTGTTTCATTGCTTCTGTCTGCTAAGTGGACTGGAAGATTAACTCTCGGCAGAGCTTAGAATATTCCACTTGATATAAAAGATTTCAAAATTTTTATTTTTTTTTCTGTTCTTCAAAAGAATGATTCATGCAGAATAAGGAACAGTTCAGTCAATCTCAGTCATGGCTGAAGTGTTCACTGAATGAACAGTGTTAATCAGATCAGTCAGGCTGACCCATCTAAATGTAAAATGGTGAACTGTCTCTTTTGAGGGGGAAAAAAATCTGTTTCTTGTTGGAGCTGTAAGGAATTAAGGATTGGGAGACAAAGAAAAAAAAAACAGATGGGTCTGGGTACTGTGGATGGATTTAGAATTATTCTTCAGACAGCAGGCAGAAGTTTGACTTCATCCAAAGATTGAAATTTCTGTCTTTTATGTAGAGAAGTAATTTACTTAAAGATGAGTGAATATTGTCAGTAGATACAGAAGTCATTGGTGGGCAAGGTAATCACCTTCCCCTTGGCTTAAAGAAATGATTTGGAAACTTATAAAACTAAGAGCTAAGAATACCGGGTTTAAGAGTGAGCTTTAGTAAATGCTGAAGCGGAAGAGAATTCATTCTGAAACACAGAATCTCTTTTTGAATTGCATGAGCATAATAAGTAGCTTGAGACAATAGTCAATTTGTGACTGTTAGTGAGGTTATTTTACAAAAATATAAAAGGATATTACCTAAACAGAAGAAGCCTATTTGGCTTTTTTGTGTGTGTGCAGGAAGGGATTCACACTTGTCTTTCCCAGGGGTGTCAGTAGTTTGGAGGACACATGACCATCATTAGGGTGTGCATAGCCTTGTGCTTCCATTGAATTTCAGCTGCACAGCAGCTTTACACTTTGTATGGTGGAAGGGTATTTCTAGAGGAGTGAAAGTCTGAATCAATGGGGTGATTTGCTCCCGCTCCTTTATTTTAGAGCCAGACATTGCTGCAATAGTTGTTTCTTGACTTGATACATTTCTGTCTTTCAGGCACTAGTTAATTTCTCAGACTATCAGATATTTGAAGAACTGGTCAAAGAGAAGGAAGATGACACCTTTTATGTGAACTGCATCGCTGAGATGATGAGAACAGTATTGGATGCAGGCTGCTTTACACAGCAAAATGTCCTCGATTACCTGGGAAGGAGCTTCCGAGTAAAACTTAACCTTCCTGAGTGGTACAGCAATGAGCAGGCCGCGGATTTCCTTTTGAAGTGTGTATGCATTTAGGAGTGTGTGACTCACTTTATTATTTAAAAACTATAGGTGACTTTTAAGAAAGCTGCTATGTTATATCAAATTTTATTTGTTATGGGTTTCCCCATGTGCTTATAAAATGACAGATGGTTTTGACAAACTTTGTGATATTAATGATAATCTATATCTGGTATTCAGAAATAGGCTTTCTACAGACTCATATGAGCATCCACAAAATGGATCTATCTCCTTTCAGGAGATCTTACCATTTTCTTATTTAGATATAATTTTATGGGATATTTAACGAAAACTAATAAATATTCCAGATGAAGAAAGAGAAGAGCAGACAGAATGAGGTCTGTGACTGATGAAGGTTCAGTTTGTTGAAAGGAGATACTGCATTTCACAGCACTTAATATCAGCTGTTTTGTGCAGTCATTGACCACTATTAGGAGAATTGCATTTATTTTTTACATAGTAGGAACAAAGTGATGCTTTAAAATCCCATTTTTTCCACGGAAAAAGTTGGGTAGGAATGAAGAACTACCTTTGTGGCTGTTAGAGCATGACAAGTGTTTAAACTATATATATTTTTTTTCCAGTGAGGTGTGTGTTTGTTCTTTGACATCTTAGTAAGCTTTTAAAATGGATCATTTGTGATTCCCAGGGCTTTTTAAATACTTGTAAATAGGAAGTGGTCAGATGACTGGAAATATCAAGGCAGCCTGCCTGTGTTTGCCTATCTGCATTGCATACATAAACCGCCTACACATGAAGGTGTCTAATGTGTATAAAACTAACCTTGGTGTATTCCTGATAAAACCAGTTTCTTTTAACAACAAGATGGTCATTTCTCTCTCTCGTGAAATTTTCACATAATATTAAGGATGACTGGGAAGGCTTTTGTTTTGTTTTGTTTTTAGCTAAAGAATTTGGTCTGAGATTATTTATGACGAGCTTGAAAAACAGCTGGTATGAAAGAATGGTGTTAATTGTCCTTTTCCTCTTTCTGCAGCAAGTGTATCTGCATCCACTTGACAAACAGAACCGAAAAATTCTACCTGCTTTGTATGATGACCCGAAAGCTGCATGCCTTTGCCAAAGGGGAGTGTATGGAGGATAACCCCGACAGTCTGATGAATCAAGAAGTGCTTACCCCAGGACAGCTTTTCCTTATGTTCTTAAAGGTGAGATCTTGAGGGATTTAAACCAGACAACTTGGCTGTCGCACTAGTACAACAGCATACTAAATTTGCTAAATAAAAGACCATATAAATTCTGACATAAACAGCCTCAGAGCCTTCTGGATCAAATGAAAGTGCCCCATACAAGGTGCGAGTCCAGGGGAAAAGGAATATCTTATTCTTCTAGTATTCAAAGAGGGCTTGGGGGCAACATACTTCTGTTGCATCAAGTGATATATTAGTGGTAAAGCAGTTGGTCCGCCTCATTGTGGACTTGTTGCTCTTTCATGTGGCAAGTGTGCAAGAAAATACTCTGCCTTTGCTTTCAGGAAAAGTTTGAGTAAACCATGAAAAACATTATGAAGTAGTAGTGATTTCCAAGGAAAGATATTTCCCTGAGTTATCAGCTAACTCATTCTTAACAGCGTCATGTTTCACCCATTTAGCTAAAATCTTCCTTAGCATTGTTTTGTTGAAAGGCTAATAAAACTTCCACTATCTGAGGTTTCTCAGTGACTTAGAAATAAAATTAAATGTGTTTTCTGTGAAGCATTTTAGTACTATTTGGGCCTGCTACCAGAAAACAGGAAAGGCTGGATATGCATTTTGCTGGTAGTTCTGTGTTGGTATGATGCTGGGAATATTCTGGTAGGATGAAGGCAGTGTAAGAAATAAGGTTGAAAAAAATGCTAAGTCACTTGAAACTGTCCATCCTGTTGATTTCAAAGAATTTCTGTCCTGTAAACTTAACCCTGCACACAAGAAATATGAATTTCTAGTTTGATACATTATTTTCCTATTTTAAATATAAATCTCTCACTCTCAAACCATAGGAGAGGCTTGAAAGCTGGTTGCATTCTGTTAGATTTGTTTTGGAGAAGAGAGCAGAAAAGGCAGATATCAGTTTAAATACAGACAACCTGATGAAGGCTTTCAACCTGGCAGCGGACTTTACCAAGCCCTTTGAGTATCTGCTTGCGACTGGTAACCAACGATCTAAAACTGGTAAATCTTCAGGCTCAGAAAGCCTTTTTTTTTTTTTTTTTCCCTTCTGTTGATAATAAGAATGAGAGGGAAAAAAGTACAGAAAACTGAAAGTACTTAACTGAAAGCAACTGTTTTTATGTAGACATTATACTCTGTAAATGAATTTAGGGAGGTAGTGGTTGGGGGAGAGGATTAAGAGAAAAAGGTGAGATTTTTACACAAATATGGGTGTGCTGCATGGTGCAACATAACATTCCTTTTTAGAATTGCAACTCTACCCAGATAAATGAACCTAAATTAAGAATCAGCCAAATCATCAAATGTTTTCATTTGTTCTCCCAAAGGTTATTTCTTCTTAGGTACAACTTAAGACAGAAATGTTTTTCATAGTTGCACCATCTGTCATGTGAATTCAAACAGAGAGAAACTGCACTTAAACTGCAAATTTCAGATTACGCGATGCTTCCTTAAGCCGTCTAGTGTGATGAAGTAATTGGCTGTCTACCAGAAACACTCATTTGACACTCAAAAGTTCTTAAAAATGTCTTGGATGATAGGCACAAGTTCCCAGATTTTTTTACTGAGCATATGGGAGTGACTTATTTTTTTAAAAAGGAATTGCTTTTTAAGCCACAGTTTGAAAGGTAAAGTCTCTTAGCCACTGTAGTTCACTGAGACTCTTGAGTACCTCCGTGTCTGGAACGGTGTGAGCGTCTCTAGGTCTTCTAAGTGAAAAATGTTAAAATGACATATAGCTTTGATAAGTATAGGATACCATGCTGACCCACATTGATTTTTTTGTTTGTTTTTCTCCAAGGCTTGGGCATGCTCCAGGACAGCGGTTTGTGTGTGGTCGGAGACAAGCTGAATTTTGTTCGCTACCTTTCCCACTTTCGCTGCGTACACAGGGGCTCAGCGTTTTCCCAGATGAGAACTACAACTGTGCGCAAACTCCTGCCCGAATCCTGGGGATTCCTTTGCCCTGTGGACACCCCAGATGGAGAGCCCTGTGGTCTCATGAACCACATGACAGCTGTGTGTGAAATAGTCACAGAGATGGTGTCTGTGATAGACCTTCCACCTTTGATGTGTTCTCTAGGTATGTTTTACTAGCTCGATCACTTCGTGAAACAGTCGTCTTTTTCATTTTTGTCCTTTAAACCCATTCTGTGAAATGTTCTCCAAGTACTGTAATCACTGTAAATTACTAAAATCAGAAAGTGAAATTGAGGGAAACCTGCTTTTATTGTGCTTCTGTCTAATGGCAAGTAGCCATTAAACTTATGCTTATATATGTAAGCATAATATAAGTAGCTTGGAAACTTCTGCTTGTGTGTATTAAGTGTTAAAACTTTTTGGAGAATGCAATGTTCAAAATATGCCTCAAGGCTGTATCCTGTAGAGTGAAAATGTTCACCTAAACCCAAGGAAGGGCACAGTGTGAGCAAAGATATTGGGAGAAACAGTCACTTCTTTAATGTTGTGGGTGACTGCCGAATTAAATTATAGCTAATTATTGTGCTAGTCAGATTGATTCATCCAGAAAAGTAAGGGCAGGGGAAGTGCCTTACGCAGGTTGTGAATATTTGACATTTTCCATTAACCTACATCTCTGCCTTTTTATTTTATGCGATGGTAGAAATTGTTTTGAATGCCTTGAAATGCTTTTTGGTGCAGTTAAGGCTTCTTGTGGAAATAACTTCCCTGTTTCATTTGCTTTTCTGGCTGTTCCTCCTCTCACAGGTGTCACTCCCATTGATGGGACTCCAAGCAAGCCTTACGCGGAGTGTTACCGAGTTGTGCTGGATGGCTCTGTGGTGGGCTGGGTAGAGCAGGAGCTGGCTCCACAGATTGCAGAAACCCTCCGGCGTTTCAAGGTTGTCTTGTTTAAAGCGTGATGAATCTCAAGATACACTAGTCAAAAATACACACTTGGAACCTTTCTGTTGTTGTTTAACTTCCACGTGTTACTAATTTTTTCCACTGACTCTCTAAGTTATGTATGGTTGGATGATGTTATTGGAGTGAGCAATTCAGTTTGTCCATACACTTGGTCTCTTAGTTTGTGAGCTATTGTTACAGATGCCTTTTTTTTCTCTCTTTTTCTTGGAAGATTTAAGATAGAGATGTTCTGATGTTCTGTCACTCCTTGGTGAAGATCTCTGTAAAATATTTTAAAAAAATCTATTCTTCGTTTTATATTGTAACTATATTTGTAGCTGGTATTTTCACTGTGGGAGTTGAATGCAGGTTAACTAAAACCATGCTGACTTGTGTTTCTAAGCTGGTATTTCTCTGTGCCAACAGATAACACAAGAGAAGAGATTTCCTGCACGGGCAGAAGTGGTTCTTATCCCAAAGACAGGAAAACCTAGCCTGTACCCTGGGTTATTCATTTTTACTACCCCTTGTCGGATGGTGCGGCCAGTCAGAAATCTGTCCTATGGAAGAAAGGAATGGATTGGTACCCTAGAACAGGTAGAGCGTGTGTGTTTGCTTTGCAGTGCTGTCTGTTGCAAAGGTGTCCTGCATAAAAAACAGTATCTTCCAAAATACTTGTGAAAGGAACTGAGGAGGAGGCATGGAAGTTTGAGTCAGAGCTAGACTAGGTGACAAAGGGGGTTTTAGTTATCTCCATGTTTATTCCTTGCATGTTTCTTTACATGTGAACTATAGGTATCTTTTGGATCACTGAAATCTCTTAGTTTTAACTTAGTCAAGCTTTTGAGGAGGGTTGTTGCTGTCGTGTGTGTTAGCTCTTGGTGATTCAGTTAAAGTGGGAGATATGAAGCAATGTGTTCTAGCAGTTTCCTGCTCTGCGAGTTGCCTTCCCTGTGCTCTATCATGTGATGGGCAGTTTGACAGTTGTCTGATATTTTTCTTGACTGCCAATACAGTAAGGTGCAGACAAAAATCACAGCCATAAAAGTGGGCGAGTAGATGTGCAAGGCAGGTTTGTTTTGCCTTCCTCCCTCTAAAAGAACAAGGCAAATAGGCAGCATCTGTTTTGACTCTCGCAGATATTCATGAACGTTGCAACCATGGAGTCGGAGGTTGTGCCTGGAGTGACCACTCACCAGGAACTCTTCCCTCACAGCATCCTGAGTGTGGTGGCCAACCTCATCCCCTTCTCCGACCACAACCAAAGTCCTCGAAACATGTACCAGTGCCAGATGGGTACGTTCTGGAGCAGCTAACGCTGCAAGTCCCTAAGCAAGGGGAAAGGGAAGAAATCTCTCCTGTATCTGTTTCATTGTGGCTCTTTATACTCCAAAATAACAGCCCTCCTGCCAGCAGTTGTCTCAAAAAGTAAATCAAATCAAGTGTATCATCCTGACAGCCATCCAGTGAGCATTTCTGAGTTGCTGCCCTGATGTTTGCTTGTTTTTTTTTCTTGGTGGGGGGAGTGAGTGATTTGGAGGGTTGAAGCTTTCTTTGATTCATAGTTGTTGACCATACAAACAAGGGAAGGGGAATCACCCCGTTGCAACTTTATAGTGGTTTTAGTATCTGATAACTGCATTGCTGACAGTCCTCTTCTCCCTGGGAGTGAGGTAGGTTGACCTATTTCTGACTGGTTGCTGGAGTAGACGCTCTGCAATAGCATGGGGCCTCTTTGCTGTCTTTTCAGTGACTGACCGTGCTATCTTGACTCTGCAACTTTTGAGGAGACCCTCTGTTGCAGGATAGTAATACAACAGTCAGAAAAGTGGCCTTGAAACACTACCATTTTTCCTTTTTTCCAATGTCACTAGGTTCAAAATTTGTTTTTTTTTCTGCCAGTATATTTATACTGCAACAAATGTTTTTTTTGGTGTTGAGTATGTAAATTTTGCTTCACTATGTGAAACTTCCAGCAAGATATTTTGGGGGTTTTTGAAATTTCTGTAAAAGGCACAAAACTGTAAATATTCTTTATTTAATGATTGGAAACAAGTTGAATATTGAGGTTTGTAGAAACAGGTTTTGTAGCAGGATTTAGGGCAATTGTTAAATTCCAAGGATTAAAAAGGCTGACAGTCCCCCTGTGTTTCCAGTTTTGTTTTTAACAAGATACCTGAAGGATGAATCACTGATTACCTTTGAGCTGATCCTAAGTACAGCTTGATTTCCTTCTTTATAGGAAAGCAAACCATGGGATTTCCAGTTTATAACTACAAGGACCGCTCTGATAACAAGCTGTACCACCTTCACACTCCCCAGAGCCCCCTGGTGAGGCCCAGCATGTATGATTACTATGACATGGACAGCTATCCAATTGGAACCAATTCTGTCGTGGCTGTCATCTCCTACAGTGGCTATGATATGGAAGATGCTATGGTAAGGAGCCAAAACGTTGAATCTTGCTGCTCTGTAGAGCAATTGGACGTAGGAAACTATGAAGAGCAGAATCTAGCTGAGGGGAGCCCATTTCTGCTACTCCACAGGCCCTGTTAGGGAAGATAAAGGAATGTAACTAGTATTTGCCCAAAGCAGGTAGTGCAAGAGATGATGAGAATAGAGCAGAGCTCCTTCGTGCAAGGTGGTAGGCTTCCAGAAATTGGAAAAAAAATAGGAGCTGCAGGATCTTGTTTGCGTCTGTAGGAACGCTGACTTACTGGGAGGTTTAGTTTAGGAAGGGGATGTTACAAATGCAGAAAGGAAAACATTTCTGTGTTGAAGTTATTAGCAAATCTCTCTTTTTTTTTTCTCCCTTCCTTTTTAGATTGTGAACAAATCTTCCTGGGAGAGAGGATTCGCTTATGGAAGCGTTATCAAGGTGGAGAGCATTGACCTTTCCCTTAAAGGCAACAGGGGAAGCGATAACTTAGTCTTTGGTGTCAAGCCTGGTGATGTGAACCTCGCAGAGAAGTTGGATGCGGATGGACTGCCTTACGTTGGCTCCGTCCTGCAGCCAGGGGACCCATTCTACAGCTTCATGAACATCAGCACAGGGGAAGCCTTCACTGTGCACTATCAGTAAGTGCAGCTAAATAACAGCTAACTTTTGGTGATGGTCTGTACCTTGTTTACATTTGGACATTGCAAAGGAATAGCTGCAAACCAGGTACAGCCCTGCAAAAAATGTAGTCATAAAGAGAAGGGAAAAAAGTCTCTCACTGAATTTGAGCAAAGTCTATGTATTTCTTAACTGTCCTCTAAACGGGCAGATGGCTTGTGCTGAAAGCTTCACAAGAGAAATTTTTCACTGATTGTCACTGAACAGAGGAGCTTCTTGGTAAAGGCAGTGTCAGCCCCTCCCTTCATGCTTTGAGCTTTCCTCCCTACTTTGCTCTGAGCCCAGTTCTTCATTTTAATATTCCACCAAGACAGTGAATTTACTGATGGGCAGAGCCTTCTTTAGTGCAAAAGAAATTGGCACTGGGATTCTACTTGTCAGATGACTGTACAGATGTACTAGGTTTGTTTAATTATTTATTTATTATGGATAGCACTTGATTCCTTGAAAATCAAATCTCTGTTTCTAGTATTTAAAAATGGCAAACCAAAGGTATGTAGGTGACACCTGTGTGTTGCTTTCTAGCTCTGTTTCTTTAGCAGTCTGATTTCCCTTACTACTGAATGGTATTTTCTCTGGAAATGCAGTCATCCCCAGCAGTCCCACATTGTTTTATGTGACTTGCAAAGCAGTTTTATTTTCCCTCAATTCCTTTTCCGAGCTTAAAAAAATCACTAGCCTGCCTGCAACTTTTGCTATGATCCTTTCCCCACAGGAACAAGGAAATCGGCATCGTAGACAACATCAGGTTGTGCAGCAATGACCGTGGCACTGGGAAGTTCAAGAAAGTTTGCATCACCGTGCGAGTGCCCCGCAATCCAACTGTAGGGGACAAGTTTGCCAGCCGCCATGGGCAAAAAGGCATCCTGAGCCAGCTCTGGCCAGTGGAGGATATGCCCTTCACAGAGAACGGCATGGTTCCGGACATCCTTTTCAACCCTCACGGGTTTCCCTCGCGCATGACCATTGGGATGTTAATTGAGAGCATGGCAGGGAAGTCCGCAGCGCTGCACGGTGTCTGCTACGATGCCACTCCGTTCACCTTCACGGAGAAGAACTCGGCTTTGAAATACTTCGGGGAGACCTTGCAGGGCGCCGGGTACAATTTCTTCGGGACTGAAAAGATGTACAGCGGAGTGAGCGGCCTGGAGCTGGAGGTGGCCATCTTCGTGGGAGTGGTGTATTATCAGCGCCTGCGCCACATGGTCTCAGACAAGTTCCAGGTGAGGACAACAGGGCCCCGAGACAGCGTCACCAACCAGCCCATCAAAGGCAGGAACGTGGAAGGTGGCATTCGCTTTGGTGAGATGGAGCGCGACGCTTTGCTCGCCCACGGCACGTCTTTCTTGCTTCAGGACCGCCTCTTCAACTGCTCCGACGGCTCCGTAGCCTATGTGTGCACGAGCTGCGGGAGCATGACGTCCCCCGTGCTCGAGCAGCCTCCACCTTCCTCCTCCGTGGCCAGCAACAGGCGATACTCGTGCACCGTCTGCGGCGAGGCTGACAGCATCGATGTCGTCCCTGTCCCGCACGTCTTCCGCTACTTCGTGGCCGAGTTGGCAGCCATGAACATAAAAACGACCCTCAATGTGGAGTAGCGCTGCCAGCGCGGGCACCTGCTGCGAGTGCTGCCTCCTCCACTGGAGGCTGTTGAGCGTTAACACAGTTCTCGGGTTCTTCAAACGGTTGTGAGGTTAGTTTGATACTGCATTGGGACGGGGCACTCTGCAAAGCTGCGGGGCTAGAATGGAGGCGCCAGCGAAATCCGTTCAGCCTTCGTAAAGGACCGTGGGCTACGGCGCCGCGGAGCCTGGAGACCACGCGGCGCCCTCGCCGCGCTCACGAGGCTGCTGGCTGGAAAGCCGCGGGGCCTCTTGGTGCTCCTCCGCACAGGCTGCAGCTGTGAAGATGCACAAAACAGCATGAAGTGAATGCTGGAAAGGGACAAAGCAAGATTTTTTTTTTTTTTTTAGAGAGAAAGAAATTTGCAAAACCAATGCCTTAATGATGGTTACGTGCTGAAGTGATTGGACCTGCCTTATCTTTTTTATTTTGCCACACGTGCCTCGGACGGTGGTCAGAGGCCGCGAGGCGCCAGCTGCAGCTCTGGAAGTCACAGCCCGCCAGGAAGCCACAGCGGGATCCCGAGGCTGCTCTGCCCCTGGCGCGGGCTGTGGCGGTGAGCTCCGTGCGCGGCCCTGCTGCCGGCTCCCCTTTCCCTTTGATTTAAGAAGAGGGGGGCCTCTCTGCCGGGCTCTGCGGCTCCCCCATCCACGGGGGCACGCGGCGGGAGGTGCCCGCAGGGTCCTGCGGAGCAGCCCTGGCCCCGGGAGGTACCCTGGCCTCGCGCTCCTTGTCGCCTCTCCCGTGGGCAGGTGCTGGGAGCAGCGGGAGACTTTTGTACGTGGTGTTCAGAGTTTTCTATGTTTCTACAGCTATATATATATATATATA
>VWPW01018841.1:0-51285 GCA_013389825.1 Crypturellus undulatus | reverse complement strand
ATTCTATGATTCTATTTCAGTAGCTCTTCAGTATCAAGGTCTGAAATGCACTTTATTCACTGACATCAGTATCTGCAACAGAAGATTGATAAAGGCAACTACACTAAGCAAAGGAACAGGGAAAGATCACAGGATCACCTGCCAGGCAACCTCTCACAAGAGTGCTACTGGGCAATTTCTGCCTCCTTGTTTTGCACATAAATTTCTGGCTATTAAGTTTATTCTGGCTATAAGGTATCTAGAATGATAGAACTGCAAATAAGAACATGGATCTTGCTACATTATCTGAATTTAAAGGTCAAGCCTTTAGAAGCAAAAGTGGAAGAAGTGGAAGGTCAGGAACTCATTGACACTCCAGGAAGGCATCGAAAAAAAACAACCTGTTTAGAAAAGACACTTGTGTTTGCAACACAGCAGTAAACTCCATACTTTGTGCACTATCTTTTATGTAGGTCCATAAAGGTATATTCATGAAATCATGACCTTTTTACTTCCATTTTTGCTCACCTGAAGTGATTCACCCTCTTACCATAACCTGCCCTACAGTCTGCAATTGCAAAAAAAAAAAAAAAAAAAAAAAAAAAGTTTGGATAGAGAGATTTTTGCTGTTTGCCTGCAGTTAACTAAGCCCTGATGCTTCAGGTAAGAAGCAACCAAACCAGATGTACCATTCAAACAAAGACTGATTTAATGCTAAAGTCCCCAGGCAGAAGGAGATAAACAAAAAGGAAAGTATAACACACACCGTAAGCAGATTTATTTTCCTAAGTTTTCTGCTGGGGCTTTGGCAGCTTTTTAATGTAAGCAGAAGAAACACTGTGAAAAATTCCCGGCTTAACAATAGGAAAGGCACAAGATAATGACAGAAGATACAAAAGCAACAGAAAGAACAATTTTTAAAAAATAATTGGGCTATGTTTGCATTTTGGTCAAGTATTTTAACTCTAATCTTAAAGAACTGGGATTCAAATATAGGCTCAGCTATCCCAAAATAGTAAATTAGGATTTTGACTACTATAAGGAATACTGGTCCTCAGACAAACATGGACATGATACCCAGCTGTATATGATTTATGTTACAGAATAGTTACTGCAGTAACTGATGAGTTCCTTCCAGTTATGCTAGTGACAACAGCAATGCATACACACCACAGAAGTCTGCACAACTGCTGCCAATGCAGCACAGCTCAAAAGACACAAATTCTCACACAACAAAAATCTGCCCAGGTTTGGTAGACCTGACATCATAGCAAAAGGAGATAGGAAACCTGCAGGGCACATGACCACATTCCCACAGAAACCTTCTGTACATGATGCTCATTTCCATTCAGCTACTCCAGATTTGTAAGGGAGGAATCACTTGCAGGTACAGGGCCTACATTTTCATTCACCATTAGAAAATAGTTTAAAAGGAAATAACTCAGTGACACATATATGGCTGGCTGCAGTTTTAAGTTATAAGAGAAAAATCTTTCTCCTCTCCAGCTGACGCAAAGAAGACTCCTGCTAGTTTGATACAAAGTTTGTTTAAAGCCACTCAGTCACAGTGCCAGAGCTGCGACTAGTTAACATCTGAGCAGGATCAAAAACCAAGAAGATTTTGCAACTTTTTAGCATCCTTGTATTTACTTATTTTTATTTTATAATTAAAGTAGGGAGTTTGGCAGTTATTTTCAGGATACAAGGACCACCACCATGGGGGTACTTATTGCATCAGCAACAGCAATTGCCCCCAAGCAATGCCTCTGCTTTGGAATACACTTCAAAAGCCAGATGGGAATTTCTCCAGTGGGAAAACCCCAAGCCAGCACCCACAGGGGAAGTAAGGGATGGGCTCTGGGAGATGCTTCAGCTCTGGCAATTTGAGAACAGCTAGGGCATCTCCCTTTCCCCTTTAGTGGCCAGTGGCTTTTTAAAGGTCAGATGGGAAACAACGAGAAAAAGCCTGAGGGCAGCCCTGCGTCTCCCATGGCCGCGACGTCCCCCCGCCGGGCGGGGGAGGACTCGCTCTCCGCGCCCTGTCCCGGCCCGGCGGCAGTTACCGGTGCTGGCCATAGAGCCAGGTGCCCCCCCAGGAGAGCAGGCAGGCTCCGACCGCCGTTTTCTTCCAGTGGTTCCGCAGGGTCTTGAGCGCGCTGACCACCCTGGCCATGGCGCCGGCCGCCCACCTTCCCCTCCCTCACGCGGAGAACCGTTGGGCGGCGGCAACCGCCGCGGGGACGCCCGCCGCCCGCCCCGGCTGGAAACGGCTCCCGCGGCACTCGCGTTCCGCGCAGCAACGGTGCCCCGCGAAAGCGGCACCCTAAGGCCGCGCTGCTGAGACACGTGGTCGGGAGGGGGTCGAGGTGACATCGCAGTGTCCCTAGGGGGTGGCGCCCGGCACACGGCGGTGGCCGTTGGCCAGCCTGAGCCCTCCAGACCCGGCCCGCAGTGCCACCAGGGTGGTCCTTGTACGTGCGCAGGGACCGGCCGAACTCCCTGCTGTGATGTAGAATAACATAAACACCCGAGGGATCCAACAGGCGTTTCTGGGTGCCGGGACAGTACAAACCAAGAAGTATTAGCAAATATTATGCCAAGAAAAACTGGGAAGAAGGAAGGAAGGAAGGAAGGAAGGAAGAAGGAAGGAAGGAAGGAAGGAAGGAAGAAGGAAGGAAGGAAGGAAGGAAGGAAGAAGGAAGGAAGGAAGGAAGGAAGGAAGAAGGAAGGAAGGAAGGAAGGAAGGAAGAAGGAAGGAAGGAAGGAAGGAAGGAAGAAGGAAGGAAGGAAGGAAGGAAGGAAGAAGGAAGGAAGGAAGGAAGGAAGGAAGAAGGAAGGAAGGAAGGAAGGAAGGAAGAAGGAAGGAAGGAAGGAAGGAAGGAAGAAGGAAGGAAGGAAGGAAGGAAGGAAAAGGAAAAGGAAAAGGAAGGAAGGAAGGGGAAAAGGAAGGGAGGAAGGGGTGCCTCGTCAGAGCTGCTTGGAAGAGCTCAGCCACCAGAAGCAGGAGGAGCAGGCGACTTTCTGCGTAGTAGAGGGCCACAGTGAAGAGAAGGATTTTTGGCACCATTACAAATGCCTGAGGTACAAGAAAACTCCAGCCAATATTTCTGAAGGTTCAGCCAACTGACTAGGATGGAAAATTGTGCAAGCACGGCTTGGGTTTTGCTGCTTGAGCCCCGCCAACTTGGTGACCTCAGGCATGAGGAGGAAAGTCTCAAAGCATGCGAGGAAAACCAGCCGTCCTTGAGAGGATATCATGCTGGGAAAACCAGAATGAATGTCCTGCAAGAGGAAGGCACGGATATGACAAAGTGGCAAGACCTGGCTTCATGGTGGGAAAAGCTTTGGGACAATCCAGTGGTGACAGTTTGTACTAGCATTAATGCCATGGCTTCACAGCTTACACAGCCTTAGCGATTTCAGAAAATAAGAGCTGAACGGGAGGCATGTGTGACTAAGAGATCCCCCCTGCCTTTGTGGGAAAGACGGGCAGATGGTGGATGGTTCCAAATGAGCCGCTGGCTAAATAATGGTGTAAGGAAGCATTCTGTTTCTGTAGACGCTGGCCCAGTTTTGACGGGAACAAGGGCTTACAGGCTTGCAATGGCAAGGAAGCAGTCTGGAAGGGACCAGCTGGTCAGTGTAATGAACTTAAGGCTGGACAGACAGAATTTTTCTCTGGGAACGTTTTGTCCCCTCCTGCAAAATGCCATTTTCATAAAAATCTGAGCATTTACAAAAATGTCAAAAAGAATAAAATGACTTTTAGGTAGCAACTTCCTGAAACCCTTCTGCTTAATGATGTCTGAATTGGATGTGAATAGTAACATAAGGGAGATGGCTGAGACCAAACCTGAGAGTCTGTGTATGCAAAAGTCTTTTCTGCCAGAAATCAAGTTCACGTAGAAGGCAGTCCAGAAGACATTCTGTTATTAGTGATAAAGAAAACAGATTAAAATCTATGATTTCCCTGTTTTTTTTTTTTTTTTTCTCAAGTAAACAAATTGGAATTTTTCTAAGACAAAACATTGAAAGATCAACTACTGATGAATATTTCAGGCATACCTTTGTTCTTTTTCAATATTTGGGTTCATCTATACAGTGCATCTCAATGTGCTAAGTGCATACCTTGATGCGCCGCTGAATCCAGGTTCCAGGCAGTGCAGAATGATTAAATGTCCTACTTTCTCTTTTTTATTGTCCTATTTTTTTGTGAGAATTCAGGTGGTGTGGCCAGTGCTAAAAACAACAGCAAGAAATGCTAGGACTCTCATCCTACTTTCCTTAGCTCATGAAAAAAATGTATGCTGATACATACTTTTCAAATTCAATAATTCTCATGAGGTGCCACAAATAATTTACAAACACTGTAACTTTTTCCTTTGCAACCAAGTCTACAGAGTACAGCTGTGTTTATTAAGACTGCTTCCAAAGCAAGCTTGAATTCTTAAAATAAAGTCTTCTTAGCATGTCAATACATGTTCAAACTAGTCAGAAAAATATTTAAAGTATGAAGTGCCTGAATATCTTTAAGACAGCTGAATGGATATTTACCTGAATTCATGTGCATGAAAACAAGCTTGAATGGGCATAAATGAGAAATTCTAGCGCAAATGCTCACTGTCTTTCAGCATTCCTGGCAGAGTTTGGAATAAATCAGAATATTTATTTTTGTATATACTCAATGTAATCCTGCAGTTAGGGATCTCTTTATTTCTATTATTTCATGACCACACATGGAAGGCCAGATCTAGGATGGTATAAATCAGTTCACCTCAGTGATGATGAGTGATGCTTCTCAGTACTAGAAAGACATGGATGCAGTGGAGCGAGTCCAGCAAAGAGCCATTCAGATCACTACGGTTTTGAGGCATCTGACATATGAGGTAAGACCTGTGATTGTTTAGTGTGGAGAAGATAAGTCTCAGGGGGTGGATCTTACCAAGGTGTGTAAACAGCTGAAGTATGGAAGATGGAGCCAGACTTTTCACCACAGTATCTGGTGAAAGGATGAGAGGCAATTGGCACAGATTGACAGACATAACATGCAATTTAAAGATAAGAAAACTAAAATTGATGGGAGGTGGTGAAGCACTGAAACAGATTTTTTTAGAGAGGTTTTGACACCTCAATTTTTTTGAGATATTGAAAAGATGACACAGCCTTGAGCAACGTGTTCTGGTTGACCTTCCTCTGAGCATGGAGGTTGCACCGGAAGATCTCTAGAGGTGCCTTCTGACCTCAACAACTCTCTGATTCTGTGACTTCAGCTGAACATTTGGCCTTAGAATTTTGTCATGGTACTTTTGAAGTGAACTGTTCATAAAAAATAAACACTGCAGGTGACAGCAGATTGTGTACTTGTCTGATTATGTGGCTTTATTTATGATGCAGTGTCCATTCTGAAAATCCTCCTGGCAAACTTTTATGTCCTCGTTTTTGGCTGTGGCCATCTGATCACCCTCAAGGTAGATAGCACCTGCTGTGCTTCTGCATGTACCAGGTACCTCCTTTTTATTTTTCCCTTTTTTTTTGCATGTCAGTTCAATAGGAGTGGGCATTAGAGTAGGTTCAGTGGAGAATCAGAGGGCAAAGGGCTGATCTTGTACATCCTCTGGATTATGTACTGTTGTCATTTTTTTATTTTTAAGACAAGTGAAACAATTATTACCCTTTTTAGAAAACTCTTCACAGAAGACTGAAATACGTGTTTTCTTTTCTTATGCTTGCTAGATCGTATGTATAAAAAAAAACAGCAATCAAAAAGCTGGCCCAGAAATCTAATACTTGATCTGGGATGTGTCACCTGAAATTATCACACGAGTTGTCTGTGAATACAGGTCAGTGCCTCATCTCAGTTACTCATATCTGACCCATTTTTGAAGGGCAATTTTTCATCATTCTGTCTGCACCATCAATGCCAAGACCATTAGCAGAAGAAGCCTTGGATACATGACAGTGCCTCAGGAACTTATTTGTTTATAACTTAAGTAAACTTGCTTTACCAGCTGTCTATTTATTCAGTTCTTTTTTTACCCAGAAAATGTGGGAGAAGTTGTAGAAAGTTAACTTCTCTTTGGCATGGCAATGCCCTACATGCATAATTTTTGATAAGGACAGAGAATTATATAGTTTCTTTTATTGTCCAACACGGTCTGTTCTGAGGTCCCCAACTCGGCTAACACATCTAGGTTGGCAAACTTCTGTCATCGACAGAAAATCTCTGGGCATGGGACTGAATGTGTGTAAAAATTTTACCGAAGTCACCAGTTTCATCCCTTGATATGGAGTTTTGACTGGGACCTTCCAAAAGTTCCAAGCAAATCACAAGCAGAAATCCCATTCCCAGCCACCCCATAGTACCAGCAGGGGCTTTATTCAAATTCAGGGTCTGAAGCCTAATCCTAGCTAGCTCCTCTGTAGGTAATCCTCATACAGTTGACTAAACTACACCATCCTGGGTCACTAATAGATCATATACCAGCACTAAACAAGGACAGAGAGGAGTTTCTTTGCATACTGGTAGCATCATGCAAAGAATGATGCATGTGGCTGTGTGTACATAAGAGAAAAGGACATTCTGAGTCCCATGTAGCTGCTCTATCATCTTACAACAACAGAGAGTGGAGACCACTATAGCAGACGACCGGTCTGCTGGACATTCTGACATTCAGGACTCAGCTAAGGAAGGGCTGAGAGTGTCAAACAGCAGGGCTGTAATCTGCATCTCCTGTCCCAAGTGGTGATCATATATCTTCAGATGTTCCTTTAAGGTAAAATGCAAACAGTTGCCTGTATTGCTAAGAGGCTGAATTTATCACTCTATAAGAGCTGTACATTTCCTGCATGAACAAATACATATCCATTTTCCTACTAGACCAAAACAGCAATTAGGCCTCCACAACTCCTCTTTTACACATTATTAATATCATTCTGGCCGGAGAGCTAAGAGGAAAGCATCTGTTTTTGACACACGACCCTCCAGCTTTTGCACTGCTGGTGTAAAAAACCTAAATCCCTGCAGGCCTGTGACCCATCAAAGGGTATTATCATTTGCTCTTTTAATTCTGCAACCACTCAAACACCGCCAGGCCATGGGCATAGATTGGGCTGCAGGACAGAGTGGCTTCTCTCCCTGTCCAAGAGGTTCACCTCTATCTGAAGTCTCTAGTGAGCTTCCCAATTGATTGTCCTCCGCTTGCGTGTCCAGGTTGAGGCCTTCATTTCCTCCCTTGTCCCTGATCCCTCTCCGTTTCACCCTCCTGAGTGGGAGATTGGGGGATAGGCAGCCACAGAAGCTAATCAGAGGAAGCGCCTATCTGTGAGAGCAGAAGAAGTTCACGATGAATTCTCTTGCCTTCGTTTCTGACTGTGCCTGAAGGTGTGAGTCCCCAGGGTAGTCATGTCTGCGGTCAGTGCCTGCTCTGCTGGCTTGGAGAAAGATCAGAATTACACTGGCAGAGTTTTTGGTTGGGTAACTCGGAAAACCTCTGCGCAGGAATGATCTTTCCGCTCCCTCCCCTTCCATACTCTTCCTTTGCTGTCCTGTAAGCAGACTATGTTATATCTTTCACCTTCCCTAAGACAAAATTCAGGAATGTACCTAGCATATTTTTAGGTTAAAAAAAAAATCTCTGCCTTTGTGCACTGCTCCTTCTTCCTATGGTTGGACTATTACACAGCAGTAGTTATTGATTCTCTGAATTTACTAACCCTCTTTCTGAGGGAATAAATGGAGATATTCACAGCTTTTGAACAACAGCAAAAATCCATTAAACTGCTCTGTGGCAATCTTGTCAGGAACTTGTTCCTTTAGCAGACACACATTTCAGGAGGCTGCCTCTCAGCCTATTTGGAGTCAGTAAACACAGCTGCTACTGAAGCATCAGGGTGAGCAGTCCTGGATGCTAAGCTTTAAATGCAAGGAGGGAGATGGAAACTCTGTAAGCTTCTCTTCTGGTCTCAGAGCTGCCCAGAAATATTACCTCAGCTCCAGCAATAGTTTGCTCTCCCTCAGGTCTACTCTGAATGAAAGGAACAAGGACAAGCCACTGGGGCTGAGATTGATCCATCCATCCAGCGAGCACAAAACCCTGCACAGAAAAGTCCCTAGCAATTTCTTTGATAATATTAACCACCTTACATTGCACTTTTCATCAAAGGTCTCAGTGAGTGCTACAAAGAGGACATCAGTTCATCTCTGAACTGATGTTATTACTATGGTGCTGCTACATATTAAGAGACTTCATGGAAAGTAGTTTAATACAGGGAGGGAAAGAGAGAGAGCAACTGCACAATGCAGAAGTGCTCCTGGGATCTGAATGGCTTTCTAGTGGCAATATGCATTTGGAAGTGAGGTTAGTATCATCCAGCACTGTTGTAATGGATAACTTCTCCTGGGCTTAAATTTGCAAGCAGACCATTTTCACTTCCACATAGAGAACTTCAAAGTGGATAAATTGAACTGTGCTCATTGTTTAATAAAAAAAGAGAAAGAGAAGAAAGAGAGAGAGAGAGAGAGAGAGAGAGAGAGAGAGAGAGAGAGAGAGAGAGAGAGAGAGAGAGAGAGAGAGAGAGAGAGAGAGAGAGAGAGAGAGAGAGAGAGAGAGAGAGAGAGAGAGAGAGAGAGAGAGAGAGAGAGAGAGAGAGAGAGAGAGAGAGAGAGAGAGAGAGAGAGAGAGAGAGAGAGAGAGAGAGAGAGAGAGAGAGAGAGAGAGAAAGAAAGAAAGAAAGAGGGAGGGAAAAAGAAAGAAAGGTGTTCCTTTTATCCCTGCTTCACAGCTGGATGAGGGAGGGTATAAAATCCAGGTTTTTACACTGTTTCTTGATTTCAGCGTTCCCAGGAAGATAATGTTCCATACTACTTACCTCAGTTTACATTAAAGCTGTATCTACCCAAAAATACAGTTTCTATTAAATGCCATCCTGGTTACGTCTTATAGCCAGCTGATATTATATTCATAAATGCCCTGAAAACTACTACAATATCAGCAGTCATGATTCATTTTTCATAGAGCCTGTGACATACTAATCTAGGGGCCAGATGGAATGGAGCCTTGGGCAATTGTAATCAAAGAACAACAGCCACAATCTGAAAAAGATTCCCACTTGGTTTCCTATTAAATGTTTTGTTTTCATTTTGTTTGGCGTGCATCACGGTGGCCCAAAGAACACATCTGGCTGATATCTTAGATTGCATACCAAGCACATTACTGTGTTTGCTCAAAGTTTCACTTCTTCCAAAGTCAGTGCCAATGCTCTTTGAAGACAAATTCCTTTATTCTTGTCCTTTGTTGGAGTTGGGGGACGACACAGTCAGTCGCGGTTGAAGGAGAGATGAGTAAATCCATCACTGTAATGAAGAACCACTCCCATTCCTCTTCACCAGCAAAATGTCTTTGCCACTGTAGAAGCTAGAAGATTAATTTGACCTGGATTTTGGAGCACAAAGCACAGCCACTTAGGAGAAGCCTCATACTGCTGAGTTACTACAAATTGATCTAGTTCAGCCTGTGCCAAAAGATAAATCCTATCTAATATCGACAGGGAATTTTGCATATAAATTCTTACAGGCCATTTTAGCTGTCTATGAAATAGAGTCTTAATGTTTTCAGATGCTGGTGAATGCATAGCTAGACTTTTTTTAATTAATTAAATTAGAAGAAAGCCTAATGATCTGTTTTTTTTCAATATTTCTTATCTTTCCATTTTTTTTGAAAGTCCGTTATTTGAAAAGTCATCTTTTTACTCTGTCAACTAGAAAAAATGGGGCCTTCCCCTCTCCGATATCTTTAACAGACAGTTGAGGATCTGTCTGTTGTTTTTACTTACTATTTCCTTATGTTCTGGAAGGCATTTGAGAGTTTTTTCAAACGTGTTCTTTATATAAACTTGGGAGCATTTTCAGCCAATATATTTTCAATAATTTCTGTACCTAGTTTGTTTTTTATTTAGTTTTATCTCCCAGAAGGTTACTAAGTGAAATATTTTTTAAAAACGTTATTGTTGATCTTGTGTTATTAAACTATATTCTGACACAGTCATTTCTTTTTCATTTTGTTTTTTCGCTACACACTGTATTTTCTGCGAAGTCGTTTCACATTGTGAACTGGTGTCAGTTCAAGGCTATGACTTTCCTTTTGATGTTGTTTAGACATTCTTTTCACTTAATATGCTGCTTTAAGGATCTATGATGAGAATGTTCTGAGGGCAGTGTAAGGATCTGAGCCTTGACTAGGTTAGATTAGAACGGTGTTCTATTTTATCTTAAATAAAAATAGTTTTAGCTACAGTTATTACCTACTACTTGTTAGCTGTCCCTCTAAATGCAGAGACATTATTGTCTCCATTTATATGGCATCTTTGCTTAATTGAATCTCTTGTTTTCCCTATTTAAGAACAGATGGCAAAAGTAATTGCAATACTGAATATCATAAGGTAGCTAGAGTAAAGTAAATTAAGAAAATACAATGACTGCAAGGGTGAAGCAGTTAAACCATTAACAGAAGATTTATAATCAAGAATTAAAAAAGAATATAGAATTTGCCAAGCAACAAAAATCGCCAGGTACACAATAAAGCTTATAAAGAATTCTCCTCATTACAGATGTGGAGAACCCAAAATTCTAGAAACAAGAAAAACTGAAAAGTCATATATAAAAACAGCTTAGGGAATTATGCATTCTGTAGCAATTAAGCTAAATCTGGATAATGTCCATTGTTTTACAAAAAGCAATGCAGTACTGGTCTATACAGGATGGATGAAGAAAACGAGGGTAACCTCACTTACATTATGAAACAAAAATCTACAACATAGTCAAAGTTGAATGGATGATCAAACAGGGAGTAAATGGGATAATTATACTTTCAACTGTTAAAACAGAACCAAATGTGTTGCCAAAATTACTTCTAGAAGTCTCTTACAGCAGAATCATACATAGTGGAAAGTAAACAGGGAAAATTTTGAAGGGACTGTGATAAGCTTATTAACACAAAGAGGTATGTGAACCATACTGGCATATTCCTCCCTGAATGTCTTATCCAGAGGAAATCAGAGGCAAACAGGAGACCTTAACGGAGTCACTGGCTGGAGGATAATTGGAAAATGCATGAATATACTCATTTGTGTAAGGAAAAAAGAATATCTTCTAGTGCCAGGACTGTCAGGACAAAGCTAAGCAAACAAATACATAAATTCTAGATAATGAAAAATAAAATATAAATAAATCACATTTACATAGAAAGTCAGATGAATAGATCATAGGTGACATCATAGATAAGGGTCTATCCACATAAACAGGAAAAAGATATGATTCCTTGGAAAGATGAATAGTGTAGAGATGCTTGTGTCTAACCTAACTGCTTGCAGCAACTACCCAAAGCACTGCTTCACCACAGTGTCTAATAAATTTACAGTGTCAATATTAATATAGAGTCTGAGAAACTGAGGGAGTTGATTAGGGAACTCTGTTCCAATGACTCAAAGTGCAAGAGTGAAGTTATGCACTTATGCCTCCAAGGACACTATTAGTGATGTCGCAAAACTGTGCTGCAGGCTGGAAAATGATGACTTCTGTGTCATGGACACCACTGAAAACTTGATGTCAGTGTGTTCTAGAAAATAAAGAGGTTTGAGCTTTAATTCACAGAAAAACAGTGTTTGCTGAAATTGGCCATCTAACACTCACTAGGGCAGTGAAGCCAGTTCCTCCTAAGAAGGCAAGTACTGTTTTCAGGTAAATGCATCCTTGGCAGACAGCTTGGCTGGGCCCACTTCCAGCTACCTGTGACTAAATGCAGTAGTTGCAACTTAGAACTAGATTCTCTCTGTGGCAGTCTGATTTAGAAAAACAATCAGTGAAATATCTCTGCCTTCGCTGGACAAAGTATGGCCTGTGATTGCCAGAGATATAGCTGAGGATGAGAGCATGGAGAAAATAAGTAACACTATTAGCACAGCATAATCATATTACCAATTTCTATGAAAAATTATGGAAGATATTTCATTATTAGATAGGACTAAAAGGACTTCATTATTAGATAGGACTATTAAAGATCCCTCAGGGACTGAAAATCTAAACAAAGAGCCTGAAACATTACACAGATGATTAAAGTCATTGAAGAAGCTGATGAAACTTGACATACATACTGAAAATACAGGACGTGTGTATGGTTCATGTGGCTGACAGGAAAAGTTGGACATCTGTGTGTGTGTTTGGGTGTACTTATGCTTGCTGCCATCACTTTATCAAAACGGTAGACACAGACAGCCATGCATTCTCTTCAGATTGTCACCTCTAGCACGTGATTAGATTCATAATCGTCTGTGTCCAAGAAAGAAGAGTGCAAAAGGGCCACGAGTTGGCTGTTTTGTTCAAGAGAACTGGGCAGCCACTGGAGCTGTCGGGTCATAGCTACTCTAAGGCATCTTCTTGGGTCCAAGGACTAGCAGTAGATTGCTCGTACTCATGTTGATTATGAAGCATAAGCACTGGTTTAGAAAAGACAATGCGGATTTGATAGTGAAGCACCCCTGTTGTCACTGTGCCACCAGGCTTTTGTTATGGGTACAAGCACAGGTCTTGCGACTGGTCAAGATATCAAGTGGAGCCCCTGGAACCAAGAACACTCTCTGAATATACAGTTTGAATGCTGAGACCTGTCAAAACCCTACAGTTCATGCTGAACATGAAACTAGCAGAGCAAGTTGAGGAAATGCGCTACATCCTCCCAGGATGAACCTACCTGGTTCCTGCCTCCTCCACTGCTGTATGCCCAGCTGTCGGTGCTGCAGCTCTTGGGCAGCCTGCACTCTGAGCAGGACTTTCTCCTACAGACTCACAAGCAGGCTAGACAGACTGAACCAAGCTTCAGTCACCACACATTTCCCTGTAATGAAGTGTATATCCTATTAATTTGGTAATAATTGTATCTTAGGCTAATAGCCATTGATATCTTTTCTCACAGTTTATTTACTCCTTGACATAGTTACTGTGCCTTAAACACAAATCACCCTCAAGATATCATCTAATTATCTTCTCATCATTCTACAAATCTGTTTCGTATTACCAATAATCTGATTACTACAACTGCAACACTCATTAAGCAAACAGTGAACAATAAAAATATATACAAAAAGAACACTCAAATTAAATCTGAATCTCATGATGAGTGATAGATAAATCCAGAGCAGATTATTCTCATAGATTTCTGCACATTATTTTCTGAGAAAGGTATAAATAACTCAAGAATATCCTATATTTCAATTGCAGGGGCTCTTTTCTAGATTCTGGCCATTTTCTGTGACTCACTTACCACAAAACGGCACAGTTAGGCCCAGAAATGGTTAGCAGAGTGTTCCCCTTGTGGCTATCTGACAGTGATCCTGCATCTCTTGGGTCCATCAAACACCCTGGTGACATCAGGATCCTCTTGATGGGTTTAAAATCTGTCACTTTCCCTTAGACAGGTAGCCACTCTTGAGGTTGTTTTGTGCAGAACAGAAACACAGAGGAGTTTGGAGCCATCTGTATTTAAAAGATTGGAGGCTGATCCTCAGCTCATGGAAGCAAATAGAAATGTGTTCATGAAGAGTTGACAGCTAGGTTTTCAAGCTCTTGCTGTCTATCAGCTATTAAACATGCAAATGACGGCACGAGCCAAGTTATATTCAGCTCTATTATATCTGCAGAAAGACGCCGGAACATGTATCAAAACAATTCCTGTCCTTAGCTTTAATCCATACTGTTTAGTCCAACAACAGGTCATCTTTTGTCTCATTGGTGAAATAAATGCTGACAAATGTGATTTTTTTTTCTTTATTTTCAGCTGCGAAATTCATGAAAATGTATTTGGAACATTTTATGTTCACATTGCACACCTGATGGAAACATTCATGAGCATTTCCTCTCTGGGCATATCAAAAATATGCTCATCCAACATCACTATTTTTATCCATTCTGTTTCTATACTGAATGTTCATTTTGGCTTGGAAGTAAATTCTGCGTATCACAGATGAATTTGTGAACACTTTGGCACACTTCGCCAATGTCTAAGGGGAAAATTTACTACTTGAAATGAAGTAGGTGTCATTAAATGAACAAGTGGTTAATATGTTACGTGCATGTGCAAATTACTGTGCGAGGGAGAGCAACAGCAGAGAGATGTGTTTGGATTTAATGCAAATTTGAGAGAGGTTACTCGTGGTTACCATTACCAGCTGGACCAACTCTTTTCTACTTTATATTCACCCTTTATATTGCTTTTACCACATTGATAATTCAGTGTTATTACTGCAAATATGGTAGGAATACAAAGGTAGTCAGTTGCAATTCTCAGGTAGGCAAAGAGAAAACAAATACTTTACAAAGACAAAACTCTGCTGAATCCACAAAATGGGAATTTGCAGGATAATATCCTGCCCGATATTATGATTTGCATTTTTGATGCAAGTCATAATAGTATTTGCTATACTGTTAGGAGTGTCCTGCAAGCCTAGGGACCTGACTGGCTGCAGATCCCGTGCAGGATCCAGATTCCTCCTCCTCCTGCCTGAAAATAGGATACTTTTACTGTGTCCAGGGCAGTGAGGAGAAGAGATAATTCTGTTTCTGAGAGGAATTTCTGGTCTCTGACACTCTTACCCTACTAAATGGAGGCTCTCCAGAAAGGTGAATTTGTATGAAAATCCTTTCTAGCCATCTTCCTTGGGGATGCAGAAAGAAGCAGGGACAAAGATACCTTGAGAGCTTTCAGTATGGTTTACAAACTGTGAAGTCAACCATGAGAATCCAGAAATTAGCAATATGCTTCCTTTTGGCCACCCTCTTTGTGGGGTGGAAACTACATAGCAAACCCTTGGGAACAGGGTTTGCCCTCCGCATACTCTGATCTCTACAAGCAAAAGGAGAGTGTTTTCAGAACCAGCAGGAGTGTATGTGACAGCAAAGGAGAAATGAGATGGGAAGGAGAATAAAGGACTCCACACAGAGGTGACACCCTTCAGGGTAAAGCTTGCTAGCTGAGACCTTTGCTTGTTTGCAACAGCATGTGCTATTTGTGCCTGAACGCAGATAGCGGGAAGGCAATAAAAGGCTTTTTATTTAAGGTGCTGACACTTCAGGAGAAAATGAGAGAGTGCTAAAAGAAAAATATATTGCTTTTCATTTTTCTATCCTCTCTCTTCTTCCTTAAATTTTATGGGGTGAACTCTCTCAATTTAAGTGCTTGCCAGCAAAGGTCTGACAGCACGATCAAGAGCCAACCACAATGCAGGGTAAGAAAACCTCCTGGAGACTGAACTTTGCCAGAGTATTTTCATATTGACCAGGGAAAAGCATTTCTCCCTGCCCATTCTGCTGTCTCCCTACACGTCAGTCACTGAACCTATTATATGACCTTCCATACCCTGCCCCTTATAGAGTCGTGTGAGCCTCTGGGCTGCATAACACACTCCGTGTTCAAGAAAAGACGAATTGCTAACAAATGTGAGACTCACATCTAGGTCTGTAGAGACATTGCAAGGTTGGGGAATTAATTTGTTGTAATTTGCCATATTTGGCAATATGGCAAAAAAAAAATGGGACATAGACTGCTTTATACTGACAGGAACTGACAGGAACTATGCCACCTAAACTAGTAACACCATCACTGAACAATACCTGGGAGCATCTGTATCAACAATACCTTCATAGCCTTCACAATAAGCTTTTGCAGTCAGTAACCTGCTATTCCTTCTTACTGGTAGGTGAACCAAGGCAGGCAGGAGGGTTGCAAGGTTTCCTGCAGGACAATTCAGGATGCCACTTTTACAGCTAGAGTTGGGAGGCAAGGCTGGCTGGATCCCCATACTGAGATGCATCTTCCCTCAGGGCATCCTCCCATGTCTGCAAGTAAGTTTTAAGTGCCCACATTTAGTCCAGGAGCATTCAGATCTTATCAACTCAGACAATATGGATCTGCAGTCTGGCTATGCATGTTTCTGTATTATCCTCCCTGGCCAGTTTCTATTCAGGGCTCAAGACCCAGAGCAAGGATCTCAGCAATTGCAAAGCTGACAGAATGCACCTTTAGCAGGAATGGCAGTAAGCAATGTGATAGAAAAGGGGTCTCTGAGGACACAGAGCTGCTGCCACCTGCGTCCCCTGAATTCATGGGGCCTCCTGGGAAAGTGTGTATCCTCATGGGAAAAGCTGAACTCGGAACGTGTATTTTTAGCCTGGTTTCTCAAGGAAATGAGAATTCTGTCCACATGTCCCCATCAATCTTTGAATCCACAGGGTATTTGCAAAAGAATTTGTTGGAACATTAGAAGTTTCATAAATATTTTGGTCTCTAATTGTGAAAAGTGGTACCTAGGAAGAGCACGGAAACACCAGATAGTGTGTAACATCCATCTGACTTAAGGAAAGAAGGGGAGAACTCAGCAGTTATTTACTCTGCCTGAAAGCTCCTTATAAGCCTCAGCACACGGTATTTTTGTCACAAACTCAATGGGTAGAAAATTCCCAAAGGGAATGAGCTAGGTTAAATGAAGCAGCAACCATGGGCTGTCAAGAGACACATTGATCGTGAAACTGAAAATCTAGACTTTGTTCAATTCACATAACAACTGGTGTCATTTTCAACCTCCTTTTCTCTCTGACAAGTTTGTAGGAAGCTGGTGAGGAAACACACCAGAAAAGAAGGAAATCTGTCTTGCTGTGAGGATGGAAATACAATTTTGTTTTATGTTTTACCTACCAGCAGAGGCTGCGTGTGTGTCTGCGTGTGCGCATAGATGTCTGCACTCTTTAAAATTTATCTAGTCATCAGGAGACATTGAGGTACTTAGTAGTTTTCTGTGCCTAGCAGTATCAAATGTATATGGCCAACTCCATGTGCCTACTGTGGCTCTGAAGGCTTCGCCAGCGTGTTTTATTCCCTTCTCTCACCCTTTAGCTGACTCTGCTTTTTCACACTGCGTGCTCCTTATGGTGGGTTTTATTTCTCCCTCTATCTCTGAGAACCTGTGCGGGCACTAGCAGATGCTGCACCAGCACCAAGCGCAAAGAGTGCATCTGGTTTGCAGGGCTGGGCCCTGTGGTTCCACCTTGTATCCTTTGGGCAAAAATTCACCAGAGGAGGAGCTGGCACTCAAGCCCTGTGGATGGGCTGGGCTATAATCCGAGTATCAGTTTCCTGACGTCAAAGGAGTGACGCAGGATTTACAGCGCGCAGAGATGGGCTCGCTGGCCTGCCTGGCGTCAGCAGCAGGCTGATAAACATCACGGCCAAGCTGGCAGAGCTCTTCGGCTTTCATTCAGAGCAGATTCGTGAAGCCATGTTCCCCCTTCATGGAGAGGGCAAGGGGATTTCAGTGAGTGCAGCATACGGGGGGTCACGGTGGCCGCGGCAGGAGAAGAGCTCAGCCTTGACTCTTCAGACGGCCCCTGGGGAGGAGCCCACTAATGTAATGGCATAATGAGTGTCTGGCTATGAAAGCATTGCATTTCCAGCATCACTGCCCCAGCCCAGTCCCAGCCTGTTTCTGTCATCCTGTGCTTCGGACAGGGAGATTGCACTGCCTCTGAGGTGGAGCAGCTGCCTTCCAGCGCGAGGCGGTCCTTGCTCCTGGCTGGATGCAAAGCCGTGGTGGTTGGGCTGTGTAAGGGGATTTGCTGCTCTGAAGAACTCGAGTTGTTGTTGTCAGCTCGCTCACATGCCACCGTTTTCCAGAGAAAACTGTTGGGTTAATTTCTCTTTCCTGGACCTAATCTTCAAAAAGGCCATTTTTCCTTCCTAAAACACTTACTTCTTTTCCAAGCAAGCAACGGTGAGCCTGTAGCAACCCAGAGGCATCTCATGGTTAAAACTCATCTCTCGGATGGATTTGTAGCTCAGATTTGTACCTCGGATCTGGATTTGTAGGCACAAATCTTTCCTGAAGTTGGCTGCCTGCTTTCCATAGCAGAAGCTGTCCCACACTGCCCTTCACTGGCTAAAACCCCTCAGTGCTTCAGCAGCCTCCCTGCTCTTGCCCACATGCCATTGCTTTCAAGAAGCAGCTGGCTTTTTTATGGTCCCTTTTCACATCCCTGTTTCTTCCTTCTGATAATAACATTGCACACCTGAGCCCCATGCCCATGCTCCATCCTTGTGCAGCCATCTCACACTTCATCCGCCTTGGGGGCTCGCTGCCTTCAGTAACAACTGAACAGCCCTTTCCTTCTCTCTGCTTTGCATGGTTCTCCAAGTCATCTCACTCTAAATGTGGCACAAATGTGCACATCCTTCAAGTTTCATGCAGCTCCAGTGATACTGAACTGATTTCTCGTTTCCCCGGGTGTTGGCAAAAAGGAGAAGATCAAGGAATTTATGATGGTAAAGGTGAGTATTTGACTGAAAATTCCCCCCTCTCTTTTCATAGCCTTTAGCAGGTACCTCTTTAGTAGCAGGAAGGACTGTATCCTAGGAAGACCTGTAGGATATCACTTTTTATCACTGCAACCTGAAGTTTGTTGCTAACCAACATTCAGCTAAGGAAGAACTACCATCTTGAAAAATGTGCCATGCAGCAAGATGTTTTAAGGGCATGCTTAAATTTGACCCTCCTATCTTGAAAAGAAATGTTGCTGAATCAGGTAGAAAGAACCAACACAAAGACAATATTCATATTTCATATCATATCCGACAAAATTATCACTTCTAAAACCTCTCTTGCTTGAATTTTAAGGAGAAGTTTAATTTTAGTTTAATTAGTTGAAAACTCATTGACTGACAACATTTAAATGTTTTACTTCTCTTTTTGATTGTCTCTTCTGCTTTCCTTCTACTAGGACAGCTGAAGC
This sequence comes from Crypturellus undulatus, assembly GCA_013389825.1. Taxonomy (NCBI): domain Eukaryota; kingdom Metazoa; phylum Chordata; class Aves; order Tinamiformes; family Tinamidae; genus Crypturellus; species Crypturellus undulatus. The sequence continues at coordinate 32,480 of VWPW01018841.1, read as the reverse complement.
CAGTTTTGTCTATTCATCTCTTTGTTTCTTGTTATATGTTTCTTGTTATACGTTTGGGGCAATTTTTAAGTCTTTGCATTTGTTACAAGTCCTCCGACCTCTGGACATTCCTCCTGGAACACCTACAGCCTAACTCCAGTTGGACATTCCAAACAGTGGAGAAAACATATGTCCAGTTTGTCACCATGGGCAAGAGGAAGCAAGTGAAAGGAGAGTATGATTGATAATATCAAGTGAGTGTTGAGCATGGCAGGTTCCGCAAAGCCCAAGGGGACTCAAGACTGGATGTGCCCAAGGGATGAGACCTTCCAGATGGATGGTTTTGTCGCATGAGCTTTCACTGCCAACACCTTACTCCTGAGTGCTTCAAGTCTTATAATTTAGACTCCTTGGCCCTCAGTGACTACCCCAGTGCACAGCACTTGCATTCTGAGGGATAATGAAACACTGAAAATCAGGAGGAATGTATTTCACGTTAGTGTTTGTCGGTTTATTTACTGGGGAGCAGAGTCAGGAAATTATTTAAGTATCTCCACAAATTTTAAATTACATCACAGATTTTTACATATGAAGTGATTCCAAAAGGAATTAATGGGGTTAGAGTATACAAAATTCCCAGAGCTCCAACAGAAATCTCTTCTGCAGTGGACAGAAAACCTCCCATAAATAGTCAGGTCAAGATACCATTTGTGTTTATAATATTCCAGAAGACATGTAGTCATTATTATTAGTATTTTAAAGAGAGCATTTCTAGCACCCATGCGTCTCAGGCCACCCATCCTCCAGGGACGCTCCTTGGCCTTCACTGTTTTTATTAGGGTCGGGTGCAGTGAGAGGCATCCATCCTCGTTCCTGACATAAGCAGACACATCCGCTTAAAACACACAACATGTTGGGTATTTTTATTATTTGTTTAATCAGTTTACATTCCACAATTGACAGCTTAGTTTTTTTCATGAACAAGTTGTTTAGATAGTTACCAGATGATATTTTAATTGATGGAAATACAGTATTCTGTGACAATTTGAATAAAAACAGAAAAACAAATAAATAAAATAAAGGAAAATGGAAAGATGTAGCCATTTTCTTGGCAAAGTCCTGTGATGCTATCTGTGATTTTTATCTGTTTTAAGTTAGAGGGATTTGTCAACTTCCCATATTAGTTCCCTGATCTCAACCCTGCCACTAAAATTATCCTTCAGGGCTATGGTCCTGCAAACACCAGTGCATGTACATAAACACATGCATGTCTGCAGATTAGCACCTTGAATTACTGGAACAGTAAATTTGGGTTTGTTTTATGTTTAAACAACTTCTGCTCATCTCTTCTGCAATAACTTACAAGAAGAAATGGAAAGTGCAATACATATAAGTTGTAGCATTAATTGTGAAATTAGCCAATAGTCACATCTTACCATGACAACCAAATGCAATAATCATTTATTGTTATTTTATTGTTAGCACCAATGGCCACAGGAGCCACTTTACTTCTTGCCATTGCAAGAAGCAACAAGTAGAACCTCACAGTAGCTGCCACCTTGGATTCCTTCTGACCACTGGATATTACTATATGAAACTAATGAAATTTTGCTGATTGGCTAAAAAGTGCTCCACATGGTTGAGCTACTTCATACAAACCAGGACTACATACATAATTCAAATATCTTTGACCATGTCAGAAATGAAATCAGAGATGGACCCATTTTTTGATTTCAAATATGCTAAAGTTTAATATATTTTAATGTCGTTCTCAGTCTAGGAAAGCATTTAGGCATGTGCCTATCTTTAAGCATCATTAATGGGACTTTCATGTTCAAAATTAGGCAAGTGCTTGTGTGCTTTGAGGGATCAAAGCTTGGTAGCAGTGCCCTGATAAAGTCAAGGTCTCCTGACTGTCCTAAACCTGGCTTTACAAGCATTGCAGGTTTGGACAAGTCAGCTACAGCCTGGGTTTTCAAAACAGAAGACTCCACTTGCAGCTAGCAAAACTTTTGAGGGTCAGTGATGATATTTGAGGCGTCAGAGCACTAAACAGCAGGTCTTTTCCCCAGTTTTGAGTTTCCTTTCTTTGAAATTGCTATAATATCTACCTGCCTCAGACAAGTCAAATGTGACTCATATTTGCAAAATACAAATGTTACAAACATGATACAGGAGCCAGACTTAGAGGAGACCATATCGGCCTCCTGGTTCATGGGCAGCTTGATGGGAGTTTGCAAGGTTAGATGATGCTTTAATTTTTGGCTGCTGGGTGGTCCTGAATGCTGTGTGTGCCTCAACTCCTGCCCATGGCTTGGGATTGCACTTGGTGCCCAAATGTCCCTGCAGTCCCACAAAGGGGCTGTTCCTTGTGGTAGAGTTGGAGCAATGTTGGAACAGTGATTACAGCTTTCACGAGAAGATGAGACACTTGTTGGAAGTGAAAGTGGAAAAACATCCGAGTAGAAAAAGATGTAGAGACTGTTACTTAGCCAGGCCCTGTCTGCGTTAACATGGGGCTAGTGGGGCAATGGGAAGGACAGTGCCTGACTAGACACATGGGATTTTCATAAAGAGTGCCACGTTAAGATGGATTGGGAAACATTTATTCTTTAGAGCCTTCCTCCCAAGTAATGCTGCATATTGACTTCACCACTTTTAAAAAGGACCTTTCCTGTGACAGTAAAGCTCAGAAAAGTAGGCAAAACCCTCATGGGAGCAGTGAGTCTTCAAGCGTCTTCAAGAGTCTCACACTCTAGGGCCTTCCCTATTTCTCTTAGAGAAGAAAGGAGGGAGCACAATGATTATATTTTAGGAAAACTCTCAAAAGTATTATGGAAAATGGTCCTGCATCCTTAGACTTGATTTATTCTCAAGCCCTTCCTCACTAACCAAATTTGCTCATAAAACCTTAATTTCAAAGGCATCTTGAGTGTTAAAGCAGTCATATATGGAAGTGTCAGGATTGAAAAGTATCTAAAGGAAGCATGTCTATATTGTCACAAAGAAGAGGAAAAGGAGAGATTCATATGTGACTCCTCAAAAAAGAGAAAAACAACAGGAGAGGAATATCAGGATGAATCAGTATTATTTGAACAAAGCACTAAAATATTTGTCTCCTGAACTCAGTTTTATCTGCCATTTTCTAGCAAAAGTGTTTCCCCAAGTACTGGAACACAATATTGATTCTTTACTTTATAGGTCCTACAGGTCATCTGAAGTCCCTCTTGACATAATCTTAAGAGTATTTAAAAAAATAAAATAGTTCTGAGAGATGGGTGAGGACTAACAAGTCACTGACTTAACTGTGGAAACAAATGGTAGTGACCGTATGGTGCCACAGTGACTGAAGTTCACTTAGCCATAGACTTTGCAGAAATCAGTTTAACTTTTTCACTCCTCTGTTTGCTTTATTCACATATCACATGGGAATATACAACAGCTTCAAAGTTATCCTGCTGAATTAATTTGCTGCTACTTCTACACCAACATGGTATCAATATGCAATTCCAGATTCTGGCTCTCAGTAAGTACTAGCATGAGAAGGAGACCTGTCACCAGAATTTTCAGAATCATTTTCCAAATAATGTGATTGTATCCATTCTCTTTTTGAGTTCAGAGTTCATTTTTTCTGGGGACAACTCTAATCTCAACAATATGGGGTGAAATTGCCATCCCTTTAATCTTCATGTAAACTGTAAATTATTTATTAATAGTGATAATAATAATAATAATAATAATAATAATAATAATACAATGAATATGCAGCTACTCAAACCGCACCTCAGAGGGGATTTTTTCAGTTCTTACTGTCAGGTCAGTTGGTGACTGAAGCAAGAAATTGACCTTCAAATAGGTTATCTATTCAAACTATTAGGACATAAATTCACTCTGGACTGTTTCAGCAGTGCCCCAGGAGCAGCAGCGAAGTGTGAAGAGTTCAGATGGACCAGATTCAGACCAAAAATAAGAGGTCTGTAGGTGGGGGTCACCTTGAGTAACCCATCTCAAATGCTTTTTCTAGGGATCAGGGCAAGCCCTATCCCTCACAGTCACATTGCTACCATCAACATCTGCTTTTGCTCCAAAACTCTTCCACAGTTGACGCTTGCTTGTGGCATGCCAGGCCAAACAGCGAGCCTTAAGCACAGTGCAGCAGCTGATTTCCGTATTGATGTTCTTCTGTGTTTCATCCCTGAATGGGCATTCTTTGGGCAATCTTCACCGTGTTGCCCAAGATAGGTGAGATGTCCCGCTATGGAGGGAGAGGAAACTCCTGGAGCTGACTTAACTCTCAGATTAACTGATTTGCTGTCTACAGTGACTGTCTGTCTTCATTAGCTATACAAGAAACCAAGGGAGATGATTCCATTAACATAGACAGCTCAGTTAAGCACCTGAGGTTAATGGGAATGAACGAAGGTCAGAAAATGAAGGCTTTTGCGTACTTTGACTTCACACAGACACGTCACAAACGCATGCTTAGAGCGGAAGAACAACATCCACACATTCCTAATAGAGGAATTTAGAGAGCTGATGTGGGGTGGAAATTCTGTCATGGCTTTTTCAGTACCTTTCTCTTCTTTAGAAAAGCCCTTAAGACCCAGTCCTGTGACTGGATATATGTGTGTGGATGTGCGTGCTGCTGACTGCTGTGTGGTCACCCTCCTAGGCTGGTACAATGGCAGAATTGTGATTTTCCTGGGAAATATTAGTGTTTATTTTGCTTTGATTTAAATCTGAGATATATGAGGACTGTGAAAAAGAAACAGTTCCTTGCCTGAAATTCTGTACATCAATATCAGGCTATTTCAGGCAATCATGAATCTATGGACATTTTTCATAAATTTATACATCTATATACACATATATACATATTTACATGTATATGTCTATCTGTCTATGGTCTAGATTTATCACTGCATTATCCCAGTTACATACAATTATAATGGTTGCTTTTTACAGACAGACTGACACGAAGCTGGAGTGACTTTGCAGTGATTTTGTTCCAGTGTCTATGGAAAAGATCCTTAAGCCAGCTGATACAGGATTACAGCCCCCCTCCCAAACTCCTCTCATCACTTATGTACACATAAATAGGGGCAAATATCACAGCTGTTAATGAAGCAAATTTCCCATTGATTCTTATCAGTTGAAATCAAAGAGATTTCTTTGAGAAAGAACTGAAAGTTCAAGCCTATTTTCTAGGTGCACATTACAGCTTCGAAAGTTGCAAAGTCTGCTATAATAGGCCTCAAAATGTTTTAAAATAATCTAAGTTACTGCAGAAAAATATATTCTGAAGTCCCAAAGCTGTTATTTTACACAAGTACGGGGATTTTTTTTTTTTTTTGGTAAAAGATCAAACAACTAATACGAGAATATAAACACTTAAGTGATGGAGATCACTAAGTAAAAATAGTAGGAGTTTAAATTAGATGTCTGTGATTATTGTCGGTGCCCAGGAGTTATAAATAATTCAATACACTCATACTGAATAGTCTAAGACTGCACTTTTATTTTGTTGTTCTGATTACTTGAACTTTTTTCTTATGATCTCTATTGTTAATGAAAAACTCTTCATAAAAATGCAGCCTTCTGCTCTACAGTCAGATGAAAAGTACTTTTGAGATAAAATGTCACAAGAGCTTAAGCAAATTAGGAACATACACATTTCTTTAAAAATTCTGTAGGCACCAAAGGCATTTAGTGTTTTATTCCTGTTCTGTTTCTAAATGGGAATTAGATGCTTAGGGTTTTTTTTTTATTTTTGTGCACCTGATCCCAGGAGACTACCTCTAACCTGATTCATGCTTTTTAGTGTCTAAATCACATTGAAACTGGGGGAAAAACAGCTTTTTGAAGGCTTTACTCTTTTATCTGATATAGTGCAGAATGGCTATTGCTGCTTGTGCATTTCTGCCCAGCTGGCAAGGTACCAAGGCCACTTTAAAGGCAGGACTTTGACAGGGAGCCTCCTGAGCCCTGTCACCGCCGGGATGGCTCACTGCCACTGGGACTGGAGCGCTGCTGCTGAGATGGGCATTTTTCCCTCTTGTGATTAATGTAAAAACCCGGCCATCTGTGTCAGCCTTTCAGTCCTGGAGAAAACACCTTATAACAGCTGCTTGCACGAAGCTCTGCGAGCATTTGCGAATACCAGGATCGTCCTTCTGACGGGCTTCCTGCCAGCATTACAGGCTCACACAGGCAGCTAGTACCAGGGTTGGTGGCATTAGAAGGTAGCAAGGACTCATGGATGCAACTGCGTTTTTAGAGGTAGAATTAATAGCTCAGGCCTGTCTGGACACAGAAGTGATTATGCAGAAAGGCTGTATTTGAGAGCACTGAGAATCATCTCTGGAGAGTCTTGCTGTGTTGGCTTGAGATATTGCTGCCCTGAGCTGTTTGCCCCCTCTCTTTTTGCTGGCTGTATTTGCCCAAAGGCAGAACAGGTGGGAAGAAACACGTATCTGCATCTCACCTGCTTCCTTTCCCTGCATCTCTGGGGTGAGGTTATGAGGAATAAGTCCAACACTGGCAAACCTTTCGTAAATGTCCAAATACATTTTAGTGGGGAATGTCCAAATTTAACTCAATCCTGTTGTGCTCCCCCACAGCCCTTTGGCACATTGCACACGTCAGCCTAGCATGGACACAGATGGCATCTGGATTGCATTGCAACTCCTGAGTTAAGCATAAAAGAATAGAAAACAAACTACTATGCTGCATCCTGCCCCGCAGTTCCTCTCTTTAAAATACACGTATTTACAGGATATTAGCACCCACACCACATGGGAGGGTTGTGTGTTTGTGTGTTTAAGATAGAAGGGAGTGAGGGCATTGATGTAAATAAGCCCTACATCTGAAAAACTTTCGAAGTTGTTCTCTGCCATTCTGCAGAAGTGTTCATCAGGAAAGGAAAAATATAAAAATACAATCCTAGAAGAGACTGACAATACAAGATGCTGATGCTGTGGGCAACATTGGATCATCCTCACATAACTCTTCCAAGGTCCATCAGTGCTGACTAACAGCAATAGCTGCTTTTTTTGTTTACTTTTTTTTTTGATTGTTTGTTTTTCTTTTTCTTTTCTTTTTTTTTCCCACCTCCCCACCTTCCCCTGGAGATAACCTATCTGTGTCTCAGTTATTTTGATTGCAAGTCTTTTCTGAGCAAGGAAGGACAATTGATTTGCACTTCTGAAGCGCTTTGCGAAAGGTGACCAGCATTTCATTTCCCTCTTGTGGCTTATATCAAGGCGGTTGTCTAGGCTCTTTTTCCAAGTTAAATCCTAAAGATGTGCAAGGCATATTGCAATTAAATTGACAGCATCATAGCAGGCTCCGCTTCTCCCATTGGTGTCAACAGGAAGCTTGTCAAAGCCCATTGGCACCAGGAGTAGGTTGCTTTTTTATAAAGTGTTGCAATCTTTAGCTATGGCTCTGAAGAAGGGTAGCAGATTGGATATTAGTGATTATTGGACCATAGATCAGAGAAAAGAAAAGCTAAACTGACATCTGATGACTGTCTCTTTCTAGAGCTAAATATTTGATGTCCCAAGTGCATGGGCATGCATTTCATTTTCAGATCTGACCAAGACAGGACTAAAATATTTCAAGAGATGTTTCCTGATCCAAAACTCACTGGAGCCAAGTTTAGGCTGTCTGTGGACTTCAACAGAATTTGGATCAGACACATTAATTTCCTGGCTATTGCTGGAAACTGTGGGGCTGAAAGTTGTGAGCTAAGTCCTACTTTTACGAGATTTCCAGCTCAGACTGTCAGACCACAAGCTTACAGATAGTCTGGAGTTTGCAATCAAACTCTAGGCTTGTTTGAAACTCAGCTCCCGACCTTAGTGATTTTTCTGTCACTAATCTTTACATGCCATCTTTACATGCACTATTTTAACTCTTTGTTTCTCACTTGTTTGGCAATTGTTCAGAGCTGTCTTGCTTTTTCACCTTGATTCTTCTCTAAATGACTGAATGAGTACTCTTTTGCATGCAGATTGTATGGGCCATGAAAGACTGTGAAATCTAGGGACAAGTAAATCTAGCGTTGGGAGACAGGGCTGATTTGTGTGAACGTGCACTCCTATAGCCCTTGTAGGCCTATGTAGAGACACACAGAAGAAAGAGCTCAAATAATGTACATCTTTATTTCAGCTATACTTGGTAACATGTTATTTCCTCTCCATTTCACTCCTGGTAGTTAGCTTGGCACTCAAGAATTAAGGACAGATTACAGTTATTTTCTTCTGAGCTCTGCCTATCAGTGGGGCACCAGGGATGAGCCAGATTCAGAGGTGCTGCATGGTGAGTAAATGGACAACCAGGGAGGTACTGTCCCAATAATGCCTGAAACATGGAAGATAACCCCTGCATACCAATCCTCTCCCTCACTGATGTTGTTTTATTCATCATCCAAGGAGCCACACAGCTAACATGCCATAGCTAAAAGTGGTCCCAAATGTCTCACACCTGCAGGGAAGCAGAAGAGCCACACTCACGTGATACTTTCTTGGAAGGATGAGAGTCCTCTGCTTAGAGGACTGTGAGTATCTTCTTCTTTTCATCTTTTACTACTGTTGGAATAATGTAAAAAAAAAAAAAAGAAAAAAAAAGGAGAGAGTATTTTTGAAAAGCAAAATTCTGAAGAAACTGTTCTGGTCACTGGTGGTTTGTGATCCACTTGTGAATGTCCCCAGGGAATGAAAAAAACACCTCTAGACATACAACTTGAGGGACTGTACTATTTAGATAAGGGTAGATCAGTTGTGTGTTTGCAGAAAGGGAGAGATGGTATATACAGGTGGCCAGAATGAGTCAGGAGTTGTAACACACGAACAGCTTTATCTTGAAGAAAGTGGCATATACAGTACATAAGATACAGAGCACATGGATTCCTGCCATGTAGCCCCCTCACATACACAACGTCCCCGGCAGGGATGGACAGCAGAACCCCCTCGGCAGCTAACTCACTGTAGTCACAGGACGACTTCACTATACAGTAACCGGAGATTCACTATAAATAAAACTGCAGCCTGCGCCTCGCAGCGAGCGCATGGAGCCAGTTCGGCCGGCTGCTCTGGGACTGGCGTCTCGTGAGCTCTGCGTCCACCGCAGGCGGGTTCCTCTGCGGCTCGCCGCAGCGCAGGAATGTGCTGTCTCAAGGATGCGACATGAAAGGCCACGTGTGTGAGGGAGCCGGGCAAATACCGACCCCCAGCGTTGTCAGCCCCTCCGGAGCCAGAGTCCGGATGCCCACGGACACATCAGGCTAGGACAAGAGCGTTGCGTCATCTATGCAGACAAGGTAGGAAAAGAAGAACGGGGCGCCGACTCTGCAGGAAGCTGAACATTATCCAGCAAAGCACATTCTTGACTTTAAGCATATGAATAGTCTACTGAGGTTCACGGGATTAGTCACATGCTCGAAGTAAAGCACACGCTTAAACACTTCACCAGATCAGATCTGAGGGACAGGGCCAAGCCCCTTAATGCTGGGATCACAGCTAACAAATTTCTAACTACTGCTCAAACTAGAAACCAGACACTAGTTAAAAAGCTTGATTCTGTGTTCAGAAACATATTTCAAAGCCTTCCAAAAATGCAGAAATGCAAGACTAGATGGGATTCAACCTTGGCTCAGGATAGACTGAGACACGAGGTATTGCAAACTTGGATCTGGATGCGTTTGGAATCCATCCTGCTGTAAAGGTCAGTCTGAGGCAACAGAAAGCATAGTGGGGGTCAGAGGCCTATCTGCAAACAACACAGTGCTTTCCAGCTCCTTCTAGGTCTGTGAGCAGGATAGGGGGAATTTGGAATATTCCTGGGGTGGGTTGCATATACTTCAGGAGAAGATAAGAGTACTGGTGTTTGGACAAATGGTTCCTTTGGGGAGACAGTTTGACATTAAGAATATATAATCATCTGCTACTTCAAATGCTTGTCCCCCTCGCTTCAGACCTACTCACGTTCCCACTCCTAGGGCAGGCCCTGGAGAACATAAACTATAGCAAATAGAAAGCCACAGAACTGGGCTGAAGATTCAGTGTTAACACTGCTCTATTGCAAAGAAAAATAATGTAATCCCTTTCCGCCATCACCACACACACAGACAAACACACAAGCTCATATGCAACAACTTCAGAGATTACTTCACCGAGGCAGAACTATTTTCTTGCCAGCTGCAGAAAGAAAAGACGTGAGAGTCCACAAAACAGCAAAACGATTTCCATTTAAATATTACTGCCATACCTATTCCAAAACTGCATCAGTAAAAGTATACACCCCATGAGTTGCCATAGATCGCACATGACTGTACGCTGTCACGGGAGCTGTCATACTGCTTTCCATGCCACAAGATCTGATGGTGGGCTCCAGGTAGGTACCTCTGTGACCTTTAGCTTACCCGGGTCTCTTCAGATATAAGTGTTCATGTGAAACATCTTTCCTGTCACACTGAAAACTGCATATGTTCAAAGATGTTTCAATCAAACAAATGTCATTTTTCTAAAGAGTTAATATCTTCATGAGAATTTGTTTCACATTTTTTTCGTACTTTGAAAAATGTCACTTTTTAAAAAGATTTTTTAATTTTTTAATTATTTGTTTACTGCTTTCACTTTTTGTTTAGCTTTCCAAGAACTGTTCTTATTTTATTTCTTCTGACCAATGGCAACTCATTCATCTCCTTCCCCGATAGGCACTTGCACATTCAAACCTTTTCAAAGCTTTTCAAACAGACAGTATTTGAAAACATTGCCCCCCCGCATCCCAAAAAAAGAGCGCAAGAGAGAAACCAATATACTTCAAAAGGAAGGATCTTTGAAAGGCTGCAATTTTCAACATGAATAAATAAATATTTTCTCCAGTAAGAGCTAATGGAGAATGAAATTACAAAACTTCACTTGCCAGAGGTGGCATTTCAGTGGCTGCACACTGACTTGGCAGCTGGCATTGGCATGGTTTGGAATTTGTAAACCAGCCAAAAGAAAAGCCAAGCAGTTGAGCTAAAATAAAAGAAAATCAAATTACTGTAATCTGAAATGTCCTCCCAAATTTTTATTTCTTTGGGCACAATTGCTAAAGCAACATCATCACAGCATCACGCAAGGTGTAACAGGGAGGGGAAGCAGAGCTGGACAGTGGAGGGGCTGGCTATGCAGTTGTATTGCATAACAACTATTTGCTGGTTGTTGTGGTTTTTGACCTTTTTGTTTTGCTTTTTACACAGGGCAAAACAGTGTTCCTTATCAACTGTGTAAATGGCAGTATCTGGAGATTAATGCTTTCGTTTTTGTGCAGCAGACGCTGCTTTCATGGTTTGCCTCCTCTCCCAGTCAGTTTTGTGTAGATGCAGCGGGTGATTGCTGGGACTATCCCTGAATTAACAGCACATTGGGCTGGGTTTGGGGGGGGGATTTTTTTTCCCCTGTCTTTCTTAACCTGTACAACTAAGCCTGTTGGTGGAACCATTGCTGCTGCACATGGCAGTTCAGTAGTAGCCTCTTCAGATCCACTTTGGCTGCACCCCCTTTGCACTTTCACCCCTTCTTGAGCCACAGTTCCTCTGCAAGGAACTGCTGCCCTGACAGGTGAAATGCTTTGCTTCTCTTAATGCCTTTCACCCCCTATAGAGACATAGCTGTTCTGGGACCCATGGACCTGAACAATGGGAACAGCAGAGTTAAAACAAAAGGGGACAATGGGAAGAGGATCAGCAGGAAGAAGAGAAAGACAAAAAAAAAGAAAGAGCCTCATTGGCAGAGTCGCAACTATATTGTACAACACTCGAACTCATGGGAAAAGCATCTCCATTTTCTGCACCTGAGCCTTTCTTTTCCGCATGTAGAGACAGTTTTCCCAGATGGAGAGTGGAGATGTCCAATGGACTGGGGCAGTTTCCAAAGACAAGATATGGGAAGGTCTTATTTGGCATACATGCACACAACACGGGACATCTCTTATTTCTCCCTTACATTGAATAACTCCCCTTTGGTCCTCGGCAATGGCTTTTGCCCAGTTGTTTTAAATCTGCAAAATGGAAACTCAGTCAAATCCCACTCCAATAAATACCCATGAAGAACAACTGCCAGAGCTCCCCCCACCTCCCTGGTCGGTCTTTCCTTGGATGCACCATCCTGAACTCTCAGATGCTCCTTGAATATAAAAAATATTTCAGAAATCCACCAAAGGAGACATGCTGTCTCAGAACTGACAGTTTTCCTCACACTGCTGCAGTTGTGGTGCTTCAGTCTTGGGCCACAAAAACTGCATGGATCGTTTAGTGGACAATCACATTGCAAGGTTTAAAATTTTTCTTTTTCATTAAAAAAAAAGAAGAAGAGGGAAGAAAGAGCTATACACACATGTATCACAGCATTTTCAGAAGGCCTTCTACTGCATTTACAATAGCAGTTCAGCCTCAGTTGTAAGCCTGGATGTAAGGCAGCTGGAAGATTAAAACCACATTGTTGGAGAGTCCGCTGAAATGTCCTCATGGGTTTCTTTTTGTTGCTTTCTTTTTCATTTCATTAGATCCTTTTCTTATTTTCATTTGTTTGCTTCTTCTAAAGTTTGGCAGGTAAAGACATAATGCTTTTTTTCTTTTTCCCCACATGTTCTGTCCATTTAAGCAGGAAAAAAAATATAAAACCAACAACAGGTCAGGCTTTTCTCATTTTGTTTTACGAAAGAAAAAGAAAGTGGGTTGCTTTCTGATAACGGCCTTGAGGAGGTACATTCTAGAGGTGGCTCAAATGCTCGATTTATTTCTTTGCTTGTTCTTTGCATTTTCCTTTCTGGCAGCAATGGACTGGCTTTTTGTCCTCCCCGCTCCCTTCCCCCCACCCACGTCCTGTACAGATTCTGGTTCCAGATCCCCACAGAGACCCCCTTTTCCCCTTCCCAAGTGGCAGTAGATAGGTGCAATGATATGTTCGTTTGACCTTTAAATTATGATGCTGAAGTTATGAGCTGGATGGAAGAGCCATGTGAGAGAGAAGTTTTCCCATCTCTGTGAGAAAGAACGAAGCAACACAGAGTCCGGTGGAGATGTGAGTGCCACATGGACTCAACTCTACCTTGGCACTGGCATTAATTTGAGATTATATATATATATATATATATATAATTATATATACATATATATGCATGTATGGGTATACATAGACATATATATATATATATGCATTTGTTTGTTTGCTATTTGTTTTAGCACACTGTCCCGTTCTCAGGTCTAGATTTGGGGCAGTTGGTCCTGGGGACAGGTTGGACAGAAGGGGCCAGAGTGCAGAAGAAGCCAGAGATAAGAGTGAGGCCCAGGCCCCCCCACGCACAGAACATGGACCAGCCATAGCCATGGCTGATGTCGTCGGGAAGTCCGTACAGGTAGCGGGGGTAGCGGGAGAGCTCGAAGTTGATTCCAGCCACGCACGTGCACAGTGAAATGATGCAGAAGGTTCCTGGAGAAGAACGGGAAAAGGGGGGAAGGAAGGAAGAGAAAAAGAAAGAAAAGTTAGAAAGACAGAAATACCGCTCTCCAGGTCGTGTGAAAAAGAAACAGTACAATCGGTAAGGAAATGCCTAAAGGAAGATGTTCATATAGAAAGTGGCTCGGTCTAGCAGCCCAGGGAAAGAATTGAGTGCTACCAGTAACCTGAACACAAATAGAGTTGGGTGGAGAAACCGAAACAAGAACAGTTGTCATTACGAGCCCTTCCTTGGGAACCAGATTGCTTCATGAAACCATTGGTTTTGCTGGAACTTTGCTTTAGTTCCACCAACATGGAAGCAAATGTCGTGCTTCAGCCCTTCTTGGCAAAAAACAAACAAACGAACAAACACTTTAATTTCCATTTCATCTTAGTTTTTCAATGATGCATTGAATAGATGGAAATATTACAAAATATTTGACATATTCTGGTTTTATTGAAACATATATTTCAAATGACTTGGAGACTTTTTTTCAGACTTTTCCTACATCAAAATCAAAATTCTTTCGAAATATCTCTCCTTTTCAAATGCCAATGTCAAAATCTTATATCCCCCACAAAACTCAGATTCTACCCTCTGCATAACTCTATTCCTAAACTCTTCACTTGTGAAAATCTCCAAAATATTGTTTCACTTTTCCATCTCTGCAGAAACATTCTATTTCTTTCTGAGGACACAGTGAGGACAGGCTTCATAATTCTGCCCAGTGACATTATGGAAAGTCACAAGAATCAGATAAGGCTGAACCTTAGTCAGCTCAAATGAATCTAATTTTAATCTCTGATGCCAGGTCCATCATTAAGTTAAACTTGGAGCTTCTGAAGCTTCACGATTGCCACGTATATACAATAATAGACAGTTACAGAGTCTACACATCTGTTCTAAGAAATAAAAACAGTTCAGAAATGTGTGGTCTTCCTACTATACCCTTCACCTTTGTTTTGCAGGTGCATCATAAAAATTCAGGATAGCCATGCAAATCTCTATCAATCATCACAGACATGTTGTGAGACCACCATCAAGTTATTCTCTGTTATCTCCTCTGACTGCAGTCTTCCTTGTCTATTTGTACTGTCATTTCTCTTCCTATGCATTCATAGAGTGCCACCTACGGATATTCTCTGTAGAAGACAGGGAACATGAGACCACTCAATGCCCTCCCTAATGCTATGTACTCCTCTGATTGTTCTATACAGTTCCACATGGCCCAGGCATTTCCTAAATACTCATATGAGGATAGTGTCCTAGGATACCAGTCAGTACCAGAGAGCTATTGCAGGAGGTGCTATAACTATATAAATAAAGGCTGCCCAGACCAGCAGCCAATTAATCTATAATCAATGACCTGGACTTTTGAAATTGCCTTATGAGATCCTGTCGTCAGAAAAGTCCTGCACCATTTCAAAGCAGAGAGCGGGAGGAATGCAGGGGCAGTTCCATACTGAGAAATCGAGGTTGTTTGATTAGAAATTATCGTTCTCTGTCTGTGTTTTACTCTCTCACTTCAGTTATCCAGTAACTTGAAGCTGCCTTGCAAGAACAAAATTATGTCTCTGTGGCATGTCAGCAAGTTTAACACACTGTGAGGTTAGGAAGGAAGGGTCCATCAGAGTGCTCTAAACCAAGCCTTGTGGCTTGCTTCAAAGAGCTGTAGTTAGAAAAATGACGTTAAAGGCCTTTCTTTGCTAGTGTCAACGTAGTAATTTCAGCTCTTGGAGAAACAAAATTGTTGAGAAAGGTGAGTGGGAAAATCTGTGCGGCCAGACAGAAGCTGTGTTTGCTAAGTACAAAAGGGAAGGAAATAACCTGAAATTTCAAATATTGTCCTTGATTTTCCATGCTTTGTCTTGGCCATTTGGATTCTATATGCTTCAACGCAAGGAGTTGCTCACTTTTTCTGTTGGCGTAGGGCCAGAACACTGGCAATCCGCCTTGCTGGGGGTATTCTGCCCCATAACAAGTGAACATTACTGAAGACTGAAAAATCACACTGGAGACTGAAACAAATCATAAGCATGAAACTTCTTTGAAAGAGGTTTCTCCTGTCCTGTCACTTAGTTGGAGAGTGTGCCAATCCCAGGATGATAAATCCTGAGAGCTATGCAGAACACTAGAGCATACACAGCATGGATCCCGACTGCTTCACAGCATGTCTCATACTGTGTTATGGGCATACGTTTAGCGCTCTCCCTACTACTATATATGAGAGACACAAAAAATGCAATTTCATGCCACCTAGAGGAATCTTTATTGCCATTACATGAATCCCATATGCTGTTTGTATTTAAGCAAAAAAGAAAACTCACACTTTCAATTAATCTCAGCACCTCACACCATGATGGTTACTGAAAAAAAAAACAAATGTCGCTATTACCTTATGACTATTCGATAGCTTTTCCTAATGAATTGGCAATTGTGATAGAAAAGATAATTCTGTTACAATTGTTGGCGATCATAATGAAAGAACTGTGCTTGGAAATGGCCCAGAGACTGAACCAGCCCTTGGAAATACAGCCTCTCCCAGTCTGGGTAAGACACTTAGCTGAGACAGCATGAGGAATGTTAGGGTTAGGCTGAAGGTTAGGGCTAAGTTAAGGTTCGGGTTCAGGTTAGGTTTTAGTTCTAGGGTGTCAATGAGGGTTAGGAGTAGGGTTAGACATTTAGGGTTAGGGTTTTGAGTTAAAGGTAGGGTTAGACATTTAGGATAGGGGTGAGGATTGGGGTTTGGGGTTAGGGTGATGATGAGGGTTAGGATTAAGGTAGAGTTAAAATTAGGGTTAGGGTTAGACATTTAGAGTTAGGGTTAGCACTACGGTTAGACATTTCAGGTTAAGGTTAGGGTTAGGGCAGTTTTGCTCATGACATAGCCTACATTATGGACATGGTACAATCCTGAGACTACTCTTCTCCAGAAAAAGGACTGAACCAGCAAAATTTTTCCAGTTTCTTGCAAACAGTAATATACTTCAATTACATGTGTACTTCTGAACAGATCCATCAGCAGCATCAAACTTTTATGCTTATCAAAAGTGCATTCCCTATCCCTTTCCTGACCAGCCAACTGGACCTGGTCTCTGCTGATCTGAGGCTTGATGCTTGCTCCTTGGGATTGGCACACATGATGGGATGCCATAAGAGCTCACTGGGGAAGTGCTAGTATGTGAGCTGAAAGGGGGAGATATAGCCCATCTTCCCCAGCACTGGGAGAGAGCAGAATACGCTAAGTTCCTTGTGACCGGTTTGTGTGTTGCCATCCTAAGAGAAACACTAATGAATAAATGAGACAAGGCAACAGTGGTGTTTTTGACAAAAGAAATTCACGTGTTGTTGCAAAACGCTTCAGTCAGTTGATGGGTAAAACTCCATGTGAAGTCCTGCCAGTACCACAGAAACCACAGTTTGCTGTACAGTCAAACTTCTGCCTTGACCTCCCTCATCAGCCAGCAGCCCTTTCTCTCTGTCTGCTCTTGAAAATGCCTGCCTTGCTAAGGGATTGATGATCAACAGCAATAAACTCAGAGCACTGGAGCTATTAAATACCACGTGGCTATCTTATGCTTTCCCTTGTTATATGTTATGGAAGAAGAAAACTAAACATTACACTGAACATATCCTCCATTTAGACTGGAAGATTGTTAGGGCAGAGATGATCTTTTTGATCTCTTTTTTTTTCTGCTGCAGCGCTACAAATGACAAAGCCACACCACATTGCTCCCTAGCATAAGACTACACAGAGGATGCTCAGGTTGGTAGCAGTGGGGAAGAAGAAGCCTCTGGTGAGCTGAGCTCTTGCTTCCTCTGCCACTTTGGGGGCTAGACAGGGCAGAGGCAGGACTGAGACGCGGCCGAGGTGGGCAGTGCCACTGCTGCCGGGGGACCTGGCCCCTGCCCCTCATCCAAGGCACAGGGCAATGTGTCGGGCTGCACACAGGGGCAGGCATGCGCAGAGCAGGGCTAACCGGGAAGGGTAATGTCATCGCTGGACGATGCTTAAATCAGCACGGGTTAGGAGAAAGAGCCCTTCGCTATAGCTGTTTTTGTGCGTGACAGTATCAAGCTGAGCGACGGGCCTCTGCTGCCAGAATTCTTTTGTTTTTTTTTTTCAGCAATAAGCCCTCTCCTTTCTGATCAGCCTGGCTAGAAAGCCTCCTCTTGCAGTTAGTCAGGTGTCGAGCTGGGGTGTTTGCAAGCGAATTTGCTGTGCTGAACTGATTCCAACACGGTAAGACCCAGGCCATCCATAAGGAATATCTTATCCACAGGGTTTTGCAAGGCAAGAAGAAATGCTTTCTTAGAGACACTGCAAGTGAACGTCTGTCTTCCTCCACACCAGGGAACACTCTTTGGGTCTTATTCACATCCCTGTGGGATACGGATGTGCCCTGTATCCTCCAGTAGTGCTCTTTCCCCAGCCCAGCGAGCAGGAACTGAGCTCAAAGTCCCTTGTGGTGCCGGTAGGCGAACAGACCCCTCCATCAGGAACGTCATCCATCCAAACATCCCTGTCCTTTGTGCCAGCACCGGAGATGGCAGATTGTGTAATCACATTCGGCCTTCAAGTGGGAAGCTGCAGTCCCCTTCACCACTGGCAAAGGTGATGGTGGCTACCTACTTTTCTGGGCATGGAAACGTCCAAGGTCACCCCTGTGGTCAGGGTTGCATCATGCCTGGAGGGACAAAAATGACTTAATTTATAAGAACGCCCCCAGCCACTCCTTAGGGAGAGAAAGAGGTACCACTGTCCAGCACTCTATACCTCAAAAGAAGCTAGCAACTTGAGGTCAAAAAGCAGAAATTAAAATGTTCCTGGCACTAAGCCTCCCTCTGAGAGCCTCTGAGGCTCTGTGGCAATACAACTCACTTTTCTTGATTTTTATTCAAAAACCTTCTTTTGTGTCTCATTGAACCACATGAATTCTCTCCCTTCCCCCAACAACAGGCAGAAATGACTCATGAGTGAACCGTGCTGTCAGATGTGTGAAGTAAACAAACCCAAAAAACAGACTCTTTTCCCTTTTTTTTTTTTTTTTCAGAGACAGAAATGTCAAGTATTACTTATAAGCACTAGTAGATAAAAAGAGAAATACGGAGGTATGGATTTTAAGATGTCCTCCGAAACCAAGCAGTTCTTGGATAAGCCTCCTCTTTTGAAAGTATTTCTAGTGGCTGCCATTGATGGCAATTTGTGGCCACTAATTTCTTTGGAAGCAATGCTAATTACTTAATTATCATCATTTTATTTTTATTGTACGGCTGTAGGAAAAAACATATCATGAGTGAAGCAACATTATTCTCAGCTTCTCTCTGCCCCACCAGTTTTTATTGTTTTCAAGGTACATCGAACAAACAAATAAAATGAGGGCTGATCCTAAGGTGGAGAGTGTACCATTAGCTATTTAAATTATATCACCACCATATAATGAAATTATTAAAGAAAGAACCAAATTCTTTCCCAACTCAGTGATGACAAAAGCCTTTTGGATGGAGAAGCTTTGCAGTAAACTCCTCCTGTGCATGGATTAAACGCCTCAGCAGCACACGGCTCTTGAGAACACATTATTGCTCTGTGCATACACGCATAGAATATAAATTATTACTTAATTATATACCATTACAGCAGCTTGCAGCATCTCCAATAGATCACAGAATAGCAAGGGAAATTTGCCCTTTTTAGAAAGTGAGAATGGAAAGAGAAGACTGACTGGGTAATGGAGATTCTGTGCTGTGTCCTGAGGAGACCATAAACCCACCTAGGAATTAAAAACATTTCTTTTTAATACTAAGAACCAGAATAAACTGCAGGGTCTATAATCATGTGATGCTATTATATTATAGCTACTGCCAGAATGCTGCTTGCATTGGTCATGTATCCCAAAATAAATCTGTGGCACCCGGAGCTGGACACCCTGCTCTGTATCATTTCAGCAATGATGCTTGTCTATTGGATGGCAGCTGCACGACCCACAATGTGTTATGGCACCAGAGGACTAGGGATGCCCTGTCACAACCACAAATACTTAGTGAGCACGATGCTTCAGCTCGTGCAAATCAGTACAATATATGCAACCATATCACAGCAGTGATGATCTTCAGTTTACAGTGCTGGCACAAGTGACAGCCACATAGTACGCTGTACATTACAGTGCCCTCCACCCTTGTACGTGGTGGCATTTCTGTTACCATACTCCTCGGTGCATGGGGACGGCACCTCTACCATGCACCACTGAAGCCAGTAAACACCTGCTGGGAGTGAGTACACAGGGAAAGGCAATCTTATAAACTAAGGGTAAACTGTATTTTGGAAAAAATGGGCTACAGAGAAAACCAGGAATTGTTCGAAGCCTGAGAGTTAAATAATCTTCTGATTACTTCAGCAGTGGTGCTCCCTATGACCTGCCAAAAATAGCATAACAATGTTAAAGGGACTTGACTGCAGCCATCAAAGAAACACATTAACTCGTGAATTTGCAGCCGCAATTGAGATGGCAGCAAATATTGTGCCAGTTGTCATAGTGTTACTCACTATTTTACTGGGAACAGAGGGGAGACAATGGAAGAGGCTCTCTTAATGTCAAAATGAAGAAACACTCTGATGGAAGATTAGTGAAATCATCCCACTGCCCCACTCACAGACATTGTGTTTGGTAGCAGGCAGAGGCTGTTGGCAGTTTTATTTCATGATCTGTAGTATGGACATCTCAGGATTGCCCTGTCTGAGCACCTTAATGCTCTGAGACTAGCAGATCTAATGAAGAAGAGGCACTGGAGCCTGGAGCCAGCTCAAAGGACTCTGTGATATCTCAGATTTGCTAGATGATCAGACAGGCAAGTTTAGTATCAAACTATAGCTCACACTCCACTCATCTACCAGAGCTGAAGGGGTATTTACTCAAGCAGGGTTGGGTTTGCTTTACTACAGAGACTTCTCCCATGCCCCAGCAAACCCCAGCACCACTTGGACTTTTAGTAACCAGAGCAGTTTTGTCTCTCTCCAAGCAGAGCCTTTTCTTCCAGAACATGAAATGTCTCTCAGGAAGCTTTGCTTTTGGAAGCTTTCTTTTGTAGGAAGTTTCAAGTTGGTGAAAAGCCTTCAGACTTACCTTCTTCAAGACTCAAATGAGAGTCAATGTAACCTCCTTCCACACTGCCAGGTTGGGTACTACTAAAAATACTTTTAGAGGGACTATTTTCAGGGATGAAAGTGCAGTTACCCACCTGCCTGTTTTAATCCTCCTTTTCTTTGCCAAATGTACTACTAAAGAGGACAACTAGAGCTTGGGATGTTGGGGATGGCCACCTGATTTGGACATTTTCCCCTTAAAAGTCAGAGAGAGGCATGTAAATTCATTTTTTCAAGGGACCAATTTGGTTGTACTGGCTTTCATTTTGTTAGACTGGATGTGACCTGAGCATCATTGCAGCAAAAGGCTCTGAGATCCATCACATTTTCCCTGAGCTACCCTGCCAGGAACAGGAAAAATCCTTTTGTACATCCTAAGCAATGCAGCTCCTGAGGATCATACAGAATGCAGCGTGCAGAAATCCCCTTTCTTGCCGCAGAGCAAATGCAACATCTGCAGCAAGTCCATCTCACACAAGTACCTAGGCATGACTAATTCCTGTAAATCTTGAAAGAGCCAGATCAGGCCCAAGTTGGGTGGACTGCCCACTCATCTAGCTTCTGTCTGGTCTAGCTGCTCATCTGTGAAGTTCTCAGCAGTCCATGGAACTGCTGTGTCTGGGCAAGTTACTCCATACTAGCACAACAGTGATTTGTACAAGGGGAACATTGTTTATGTAAGCTGACAATCCAAACACCCACGAAGGTGAACCTAAGCGTTGCCTCAATCTTTGCATTTAACAAGATCTGCTACACATACAAATTTGCTCACTGCTCTCTCCATACAGGATTCTTTCTGTCTAGAACATCATTCCAGTATAGCTCTTCCTTCTGCTGCCCATATACTCTTCTTTCTTCATTGATGCTAGGCATGCAGAATGACTCCGTATATATGCATAGATCCATATATATTTTAAATAACAACTGATGAATGCAAGATTTATTTCCACCAGTTGAGTTTTATGTCCACCAAGACAGTCAGCTTCTGTCCTCGAAGTGATTTGGCATTGGACTTGAGAAGCCAGCAACATATCAAAGACCTGGTGACATTATCAAGGGATAAGGACCAGCGACGGGATATTAAAATATCACATAACTTTTTTTTCAGGACTGTGAGTGGGAAAGTCTTTTGTATTCCTATTGGATCCATCTACTTTGTTTCTATTTTAATTCACCTCCTGTCAGCCTCCCATGAGACCTACTGACAGCCCTGGGAAGCAAACTAGTGTGTATGCCCTTCATAGACTAGACTAGATTTTCTATTCTCATAACTCCAGAAGGCCTCTATCCCTCTATCAGTACCTTCTATTCTGGCAAGTGAGGAATTACGTTACTCTTTAGTGTCCTGTAGGCCAAGTTCAGGGAAGCAGATCATTTTGTGTTAAGACTGAAAAACAATGAGTTGCTTTGCACATACACTACTCGCCCTGTCTTCTGCTCCAGACTGTCAGATCTCTGAAGTCTTTCCTCTCTTTCGCCTAAATGCCAATGTTCTCCTGTGATCTGGCACAAGTTTCCCAAAATTGTTTATGAAGGTATTTTCCCTCCAGGCTATGAGTGTAAAGCACATCTGAAGTCTGACTTTGAAGTCAGCTGATGATGTTTCCACAGAGATCAAATGTTATGGAGTTGACAGTGAATTCTCTAGTTGTGCTATACCTCCCAGGGGAAAAAAAAAAATCTAAATGACTGCCCCTTGCCACATAGCTCTTCTACCGTTACGAAAAATCCACCTTATCTTCACCTCCTGTCCTTCTGTGTCAACTTTTAGGTTCTGCTTTTTAGGATGAGCCCACTGGTATTGACCTAACCAATCATCAGCTCAATTCTTGAGGAACTGCCAAAAAAAAGAAAAAAAGCATCTAGAGGAAACAGTATGCTTCCGTGAGATGGATAATATAGGTCTGTTTGTGAACTTACACTGTAAGAGCTGCAAAGATATGTTATGATCCCCCTTGAGGAGTATTACAACTTGAAATTATAAAAGTACCTTTGATTTCAGTGGAAGTTACGCAGTGACATACAGAACCTTGTACATTAAAAGTACAAAATCTTTCATGTTTTCAGAGAGTTTCTTACTTCATTCTCAGAATGAGTGGTAGCATTAATAAATAAATGCAAAAAGTGTTCTCAGAGCACCAGGAAGCATAGAGAAGTAAAGATGTAACATGCTACTCTGGCTCTGCCTTTTAAGCATAATGTATTGTGAACCTTATACCATTACCTTGTCACTCAGAACACCATGCAACTGTTTTCTACCTTGCAAATGCTGAAGAGGCCGCCTCAAAATAATTTTAAAACCTCAGAAAGATTGTGAGGGATGTGCATGTCTATGTGGATGATTTCCTAGAAGTTTATTTTTGGAGTGAAATAAAAAACAACATTCAAAAGCAAGATGGGACTAATAGCCAAAAGAAGCTCAATCATAGTTACTTGGGATAAAGAAGCATCTTGAGTCCTAGCCGTGTCTATATTCTTACCAGTGTGCAGGCTTGGGCATGTATAAGGAAACAAGGACCACTCTTCAGGCCCAAGGAACAGAGTCTACAGAGGGACCAGAGACCACAACTTACAATATTGTATGCAAGGGACACCCCAGCCTGAGTAGAGAACAGTGGTTTGAAAGGAGGGACCGAGAAGTCCTGAAACGGAGAAGGATATGGTATTTCTGAACACAGGCTGACTGTTCACTTCAGTGAAAGCCAACTGCTATCTCACTGTGCTTGCACAGCGCTAGTGTTTTGTGCCTTGGTGCTACCCAAGGAGCAAGCACTGAGGCACAAAAACCATGTGGCTGCTCCACGCTCAGGAGCTCATTGCAGTTCCATAAAGACTCTCATTGGCTCCTTTCCTGCCTTCTTCAATACCCTTGTGATATGCCTGATGGTTTTAAACAATCAAGAGAGCTTTAAATGCTTGAAATCTACTAATGCTATACATTAGTTCAAGTTGTTTACTCCAATTCAAGGCCTTACATCACTCCAAAGCACAATGCAAAACCTAACCAAAGGCAGAAACAGGAATAAAATTGTATACGTGTGGTGTGAGAGTCATGGGAGAGGGACTGACCTTGTCGCATCAAAGCCTATTTCAAAGACTTCCATAATCAATTTATGGCTCTTCTTGACACAAACAGGCTTTTGTCTCCGTTTGAAGGTCAATACACATATGTGAGGTATTATACTGGGCCTTAAAGGAGTTCTACTGATTTCTTAACTTGCTGTTTTCTCTTTGCCTGCTCTTGGCAGCTGCTATGAAGAAACTTCATAACTGCCTAGGAGACGTCAATCAGGGAGCTTTGCCTACACTTGCTGTTCTAAATTGTTACATTTGTGCCTCTTAAATTATTCAGCAGTGGAATGATTATTTTGAGATGGCAGGACCACAGTTGTGTAGAATAAACACTCTTATTTTCTACCCTTATGTGCTATTTTCAAAGTACAGTGAGTTAAATTTGGGTCGCAAATGACTCAACAGCTGGTAATGATCCATGGCTGCAAATGCACAGATGCTTCAGTTGTCATCTGCTAGAATATGCACAGCGCGGGCAAATGAAGCACAGCTCACGCTTTGGGGAATTTTAAAGACGAGTCTCTCCATGGAGGCGGTGAGAGAAAGCGGACGAAGACGTATGACCAGCAGAAGTGCCCCATGCAGGATGATCTGGTGCGCAACGCACCTGTAGTGATGACTGTAGAGCCTTTTGGAAACTGCTGGGCTCAGGCACATGCCAATCCAAGCAGCCCAGGTTCACTGCCCATGTGCATCCCCAGTCCCTCCAGCTCCCTGCAACAGGCCAAGGGCAGCAGGAACATGGACTGGGCAAGGCAAAGGTGTGGAAGTTCAGGCCAGGCTCTGAGCAGTGGGGCAAGGAAGTGGTTTGTTGGCAGAGCTTGTCCACAGAGGGAATGAAAGAGCACTTGGAACAAAATATTCCTGATAAGGCAGTAGAATGAGAATGGTTTATGAAAGACTGTTTCTCTGTGGATTAGAATACAAAGCAGACGGAGGAGAATGCACTCATACATTCATAAGTGGGTTGTTTTTTTATTTCTTTAATAAACAGCCTTTCTTGCATATCTGAAATAAAGCATTAAATTGTGCCAGCGACCTGCATAACTTTTCTTTTTCTTCCCGCTCACACGTCTTTCCTGTCTGCTTATCACTGGCATAGCAGGCAGCACTGTAAAAAAATAGGTGTTAACCTCTGCTGTGGGAAAATGTTCAAAGCTTTCCTAAGTAAGTCCAGCCTAAGAAACTCCTGTGAATTTGGGTAGCCTGCAAAGAGCAAACTCTTTATAGCAGTCTTCTTAGATGGGTCAGGAAAAACCTAAAAGTCAGCAGTAGGTATGGAGCTGCCAAATGGTGCTTGAATCCCTCCAACTGGCAAACCATGACTGGAGGGGAAAGGGAGGAGGAAAGGATGAAAGAACTTCCAAATGTTCTTAGAAGTAAATGCCAGAAAAGAAACATCAGAGAGGAATACGTCCACTGCATTGCTGTATATAGCAGGACAGCAGGGCTTTAAGGCCCTTCAGTGCTAAGACAAAAGGAGATTTCATCCTCCCAAACAATACCTCAAAACCAATATTTCATGCAAAAGTGTCACCAGGAAATAACAGGAAATAATGATACACAAGACACAAGATCATTTTCTTACAGATCTGCTAAATGACATGAATAAGGGCACTTAGCAGCTGGAATAATTTCCAAATAGACTAATTAGAGACTGAATTATTAATGGTAAAATTTATAATTGGCTCAAAGTAAGGTTATGGCAAGCAACATACTGAATATTTGCAAGCTAGTAAAATGGTATGCTTCTCTAAGGAAAGTGTCAACAAATGAGGAAAAACCCCAGCGTGATCCTAAAGCGTATGTCACAAGGCAGAACTGGCAGAGATCAGACAAAAGAGTAAAGAGAACAGGTAAACAAATGTAGCAATGATATATTACCTTTATTTGCAGTATATGTGAAACAAAATAAAACAATGCCTAAGTCTCTCCCTGAAGGGTTGCCTTGTTAGGCATGCAGTAAAAAATCTAACTTCACAGAAATGTGCTCTCTTTACAAATTGCACGGACTTATAATAGGAAAATACATGAATGTGCAGCTGATGGACAGCACTCTGATAAGGATGATAAAACGTCATTCTTCGTGAGTCTTTTAATATGTTTACAAAGGAAAGCCCTGCAACTTTTGCTAGGGATGCAATTTGGCCAGGAACAATTTTGTGCTGAAGCAAGTACTTGACCGAGATGCTAGAAGCATCACTAGATACCTCCAGCTGGGACAAGGAACAACTGTTCAGCTGGGAAATGCACTGAGATGAGCAGAGGAGGACTTTCTAGTTGGATATATAGCTTGTCTGCCTATCACAATACAGAAACTATTCTTAAATAGCTTGATAAGCTACAAAAAGGAGGGTTGCAATGAAGATACAGGAATTTGCCTGGTAGAGTTGTCAATGCACCACATTTTATAGCATCCTAACTCCTCAGTGCTGGGTCAAGTGAAACTTAACCTTGACCTGACAATAATAGCAGATACTACTAAGGAAATAAAGACACCGGCTACATTAATTTTCAGGCTTGCCATGATAATAAAACAAAGCAAGTCAAACATTTGGATATATTTAAAAGGAATGTTTCAGTGCCATAAAATTTAACGAAGAGGTCATACCTAGACTTTATAAAGCAAAGCAAACATGTTTTGGTCCAAAAACAATGTGTAAAATGCCCTTATACATTTCTTATATGCTCAAGTGAATTCCTTTTAGGATATCCTTAAATACTTGATGTGCATGAAAGTAGCAGTTTTGCCACAGGTTTCTGACATTTGGGAGCAGTGTTTCAGATGCCTTTAAGATTACTGAAATGATTATAAAATTGCAAAATTACTGAATGACATGCCCGGTATGGAACTTTTGCCAGCACACAGATTTTCAATATTTTTTACAAAGAGAAAAAGGAATAAGCTCTGAGAGATTTTGCTTGGAGTATGTATAATTTGAGCATGACCCACTTCTGTAATGGAATTAAACAGTCTAAAATAAAATGCAATAAGATGAGCTAGTCTTAGGAAAGCTTAAGTGTGCAATTCCAAATGGAGAAATTCTCCAAAAGAGAAACTTTTCCACCTTACACGATAAAAGCAGGCTGGTAATGCTGAAATGAAATTACAACAGATAGTGTAACTCCATGTACAGGAGACTGTCTAATAACACCAATATACAAAATGAAGCTACAAATGCTAAACATAACTTGCTGTATCCATTTGGTACTGTGCAAGATGAAGGACTAAGAAAAATCCTACAGTGGTCAAGCAAATGTGCGGTCATTCAAGATAAGGAATTGAGGTATGAATTACATAATACATATAGAAAAGTATGCATAAATCTATAAGCGGTCTGTGATTGCTGTTGGCACAGATACCTTTAGATTAAACAGGAAAGATGAACTATAAACACTTTTCAAAATGTTTTACAAGGCATGCTGAATAACAGTGCAGTAACTCAAAATCACAATTTCCTTGCCCTGGATTCCAGATGAGCTAATACCAGATAATGGCCTGCATTTCACAAATGACTTATTTCAACAATTTACTTGAGAAATTAGCTCAGGCACACTACAGCATGTCCTTATTAGGCACTGCCACATGGACTGGCAAGAAGACTATTCAGTAAATACAGCAAAGAACCAGAGGTCCACTATCACTGACACTATCAGGTCTGGCACTATCAGATTATCATAGTACTCGTCTCAGTGCTCCACAGAAATTTCCTGTTCAAAGAATTATGGCAGTAAAGGACAAAACTCATTGAGATCATGAGCCAGAAATATTTCATCCTGAGGTAGTTACAGAAGACCCTTTTGACCAGGGTCAAAGCAGACCCTAGTCAAAAGGAAAGCAGAAGGAATGCCACAAACAGATCTGAAACAAGCGGCACTCCAAATGGAAGGGAAAGTTAAATTTCAGACTGGCCACAGTCTGAAATTTAATGAAGTATCCTGTCAGCTGCAATAAAGTCAGCTGTTGTAAGCTTCTGCAGGTATTATTCCCGCTATTGGACCAGAACATAACTAAATAAAATGAAGAGGCATTTTGGCTCCGTGCATTTTGAGGACTGAGGGGGTGATATCTTGACAGCAATTATGTATTTATAGAAGTAAACAGCTTTTCATTCAAACTCTCCAGCAAAAAAGGCTTGTAGAAGACCTCTCTAGAAGGAATAACTGTGTAACCTAGAGGATAAGCAAGTATTACTACTTGCTGTCTTTTAGATTCAGTGGTTTTAAATAAGTATTTTACTGACTATTTCAATTTGTAAATGTCATTTTATGAAAGTTTGCTGATAAAAATAAAATCAGGAAAGGTGTAGCAGTTGCTACTGACTTGTGCCAAGCAACAGAGAGAATAAACTTTTGTAACTCTGAGCCACATGTCTTTGCTGGTGCAGAAAACATGTTTCATTTCATCCCAGCATATCTTCATGAAGAACATCACACATCTTGGCAGAATTTGGCAGATAAAATAACCTGGTGCCTCTCATCTCTGTTACTTACAGCTTCTAACTGCTGGATCTCACTGTTATTTTGTCTGCCCAGTCCAAGAGAGTGCTAGTATCAGTACCTTGCCTAGGTACTTCCACCCTGTGTTCAAGTCAATTATAGACCTTCTGTTAAACAGTTTCAATCTTTTTTTTTTTCAGCAAACTGTGTTTTTCTTGTTTTCCAGACATTGAATTATTCTTGCAGTTCTTCTGCAAATCTTTCCCAGTCTTTCAAAGTCAGATTTAATTATGGACGTGAGATCAAGATGTCCAGAACTAGTGTTGCTTAGCCCAGAGATAATGCCACCTCATACTCTTATTGCATACTCCCATCGAAGCATCCAAGGATGAATGGGCACATTTACCTGCTGCATTACATACAGAGCTCCCATGCAGATGAATTATCAGCTGTGATCCCAGAGACCTTCCCAGTTTTGCTGCGTTCAAGATGCCCTCCTCTTCTGCAAGTATGACTGACTTTGTGTTCCCAGTTGCATGGCCTTGAATCTGTGTCTACTGAAATATGTATTATCTGAACATACCACAAGGACTGTATGTCTCTTTTTAAGCTAGAAGTGACCCATCTCATTGTGCATGGTTATACTGAATCTTGCTTCACCTGAAAACTTTTATCAGACATCTTTCAAATCTCTGACAAACTACTAAATGACACTAAGCAAGAACTAATCTGTGCAGCTGCACTAAAAACTCCCTGATATATTCTGAGGATTTCTAGTTAATAAACAAGACTTAGTGAATTTCTAATTAATTTAATAGTTTGCCATATTTACTTAGTATAAGCCTAATGTTTTAATCTTCATGTTGTACTGTAGTAAGTTAAATATCACACTGATATCTGAGCATGTTACACTGCCACAGCCCCCATACAGCCAGGCTTTTAATTACATAAGAAATACCAAGCTAGTTTGGCAGACCCACTGCCCATAAAATACTGAACACCCACAACACATCATTTACAGATATCCATACATGGACTCATGTGTGCTTGCACAAGGTACTAATACACTTCAAATGTGCTTGTGGGAGCTGAAAGAACTTAATGTCTCTCTCACTAGTACCAAAAGTTCTGGAACATAAATACTGGTTACTCAAGCCCTTAACTCTTGGAACTACACACGGTTTTCTGTATTTCACCCTTTTAGCTATATCATGCCATGATATAGCTCTCTGTGAAGCTTGGATGACATCTGTAGCAAGAATGGCTGGAATGCTGCACAGAAAATATTGGATGACCTTGATTGCTGGTGTTGTAGAAATGGGAAAAACTCAAAGGCACAGATTGCAAAGTCGTGAATGTAGGGACTAATAACCAGCATCTCTGCTATAAACTGGGAGCTCATCAGTAAGAAATAACAGTTTAAGGGTGAGAGGATTCTATTAGAGTGTTACTTGTGACAACAGGGGACTGGACTAAAGATCAGAAGGTCTTCTCTAGTCCTGTGTCTGGTTCTGTGTCTTACAGTCCTGTGTCTTTATCACAGAAGTAACATGTGATTACATTATCCCTGATATACACCAGAACAAGGTGGGAATGAAACTAAGGCCAGATCATCTCAAACAACTGTGAAAATAGATTTTCAAACACACGGGAAAAAGAGGTACACATAGAAAGAGAGATCATGAAAACAACACAGCAAAGACAACACATTTATTCACAAAACAACATTCTTACCTCCCATGAGGAAGAGAAGCCCTGCCACATACTGCATAAGGCCTCGATCCCAACAGCACCCCAGCACCCCGATAATCCAGCCGAAGAGGATGATGGCCACAGCCATGCCCATGAAGCCAGCTGTCATCCTGCGCAGATCTGCAAAGAGGAAGAGAACAACAGGACACTTGAGAACAGTGAAAAATTGTTGTCATCAGAGGTTCAGAGAATTCTTAACCCAAAACTCTACCAGTCTGCAAGGTCTTCAGTGCATCTTGGCTCAAGGTGATTTGCATGAAGAGGGTTCAGAAGAAGGATAACCCCTAGATTAAGACACAAATTGAAGGAGAAAGCCATTGACAGTTTCACCATGCAATGGCACTCAGTGCAGAATTAGAAGTTTCACAGTTGCACTGCAATGCTACACCTAATCACTTTAGTACCAGCACAACCTATATTTACCTCCTACCTTCAAGTCAACACACATTACTCCACTGCACCCAATAGATACAGTTCCTCAAATTGTTGTGTGATGTCTTTGCAATTTGTTTCAGTGCAGGTGTGACTCGGGATTCATTTCTCCACTCTACAGCAGACTCCCTGTATGTTCTTGGACAAGACCCTTAGCTCCTCATTGGCCTCAGTTTCCCATGTGTACAGTCAGGGCTATATATAGTTCCTTGCTGTCCAGCATTGCTGTCTGTGAAATGAAGTACCTGAGGGATGATGAGGCACATCATAGATATTCTTGTGTCAGAGACAATAATGTGCTGTAGATACACAACGGGGCACAGGACACTTTCCTGCCCTCTTTTGCATCTAGGTGGTGACTTCATCAACTGCTTTTTGCTGAGAAAGTAGCTTAGTGCTCCAGGGAACACCGAGAATAGGAGAAAGGCATAGGCTGGACTGAAGCATTTGGTGCACTACAAGTGGATACTGATAAGTATGTATGATATGGGGCCAAGTTGTATTTATTTCGTAAATAAAGATCCCTAACAGAAGTCTAACAGAAGGAACCCTGTGTTAAACCTTTGCCATGCCTAGCATTGATCTTCCAAAAAGGATGGGAGTCCTCCTCCAGACTGTACCGGTAAAAAAAAAACAAAACTAAAATGAAAAAATCCCAGCTGTTTCTGATGTGAAATCTGAACAAGGGAGACCACTTGTCAAACAAAATAACAGGGACTTCTAGAGCTGAAGAGCATCTTGACACTCTCAAATAATGGGACAGATGGTGGCATCTTCACTAACTTGACTCCCCATCCCCCATCATGTATGTGCACAAAGTTTAAGCATCAATACATCAAGAATATATATGCAGAGATCATTCCAGCCAAGTCAGCTCTTCAAACACTTGTTTCGTGCTTGAAAGAAATTTTATTTGCATAGTAGTTATTTCATTTTCTTTCAAGAAACAGAATGCTTATGACAGGGGGAAGAAGATTTGAAAACAGTGAATCAGCCACCAGTCTGTATGGCAGCTTTTCTCCTTGGCTGGCCTTTGTCTATTACTCAGGCTGACTCAAATTTCTGTTTTTTTTTTCTTTTTCCTCTTTTTTCCACAGTGGATCAAAAGAATTGCCAATAACAGGAGTGCATATTCAGTAAAATTTGTTACAATGATAATTATCATATCAGAGGTTCATTGAACTCTTTACCCAAGATCTTGAGACTCTGCAAGGTCTTGTAGTGTGTGTTAGCACAGGATAATTTGATTTGGTTAAAGACAGTTTTCACATGCTTGTGTTCGTGATAGCACTTTTTATGCAAAATTGAGTCATAGAACACAGCCCTTGCCCTGAAATTACAATAATATCCTGTAGATTATCAATAATTTTTACAGGGACAAAAACTCTCCTAGCTATACCATAACAATTATCAGGTTCTTAGCCCACCAGTGACCAGTGTGCTTTAAAAAAGACACACATTCTAGATTACATCTTTTTATTTAGGTTTTGTGACTATCCCACCAAAAAGACCCCAAAACATCTCAATACATTCAGGGAAGTCTGGTGAAGACAAAACAAAACAAAACAAAACAAAAATTTCCTTCATAAACTCATACTTCTCAC
Source organism: Crypturellus undulatus (assembly GCA_013389825.1). NCBI lineage: Eukaryota > Metazoa > Chordata > Aves > Tinamiformes > Tinamidae > Crypturellus > Crypturellus undulatus. The sequence continues at coordinate 572 of VWPW01018841.1, read as the reverse complement.
AAGTAGCCTACTACCTGTTCCTAGGGAATTTCTCAGAGTGATTTCTAAAGCAAGTAGTAAATGTGAGTAAGCATCTTTGATGGTAGACTGTCTTGCTACTTTCTAGTCCATGAAGCCCTGGGATTCATTTGAAAGATAGATAAAAGTACAAAATGTTTACTGTTTTGTGTGTTGTTGTCAATACCAGCAAAACACTTCTTTCAGAACTGCTGCAGAGCTGTCTGTGTCAGCTCCACAAAACCATTCTGCTTTGTGACTACCGACTCTGGGTAACAGCATTTTGCTCTTCCTAGTGGATATATAGCCTAACAACCTGCTTTTAATGAGCTGAATTTAAATAGCTTTACTCATCTACAGGATGGCAGTAGTTCTATCAGGATTTGCAGTGGAAATTGATCCTCAGACCCATCCCAGTAACCAGATGATGGAGCCAATTCCAGTCCTAGCATCCAGAGGGAATCACAAGCATGGCCACCTCCTATATNCAGATGATGGAGCCAATTCCAGTCCTAGGATCCAGAGGGAATCACAAGCATTGCCACATCCTATATAGAATCATAGAATCACAGAAT
>VWPW01018831.1:0-11284 GCA_013389825.1 Crypturellus undulatus | reverse complement strand
TGGGCCGGCAAGAAGTTTCCAATAGAATTGCGCTGGGGACAGCAGACTGTAATCCTGTGCCACAACAAACCACATTTACCAAAGCAAATTGCTTTCCATTAGCTATCACTTGCTGAATACGGTAGCAAAACTAGAATGGGAATACAGCTTTGTAAAAGGGTTGCAGCTTTTTTTTTTGCTTTTCTGCCACTGTCTTTTGCAGAATCAGTTCTTATTTACAGAATGCGATATTCCTCAGAGCAGTCCTGATGTATTGCAAGGCAGGTTTCATAGGCACATATGCTGGCCCAGACAGCAGTGGAGTTATAACAAGTGATAAAAGTCGCTGGAACTGGGATCTTAAACCTCACCTGCAATTTGCTGATTGAAGCAGGGACAGCACTTGAAACCTGTGGTCAGAAGTAAGAGTTAGGTACTGCTCTGCCATTTTATAAGAGCTACCCTCTTAATAAAAAAAGACTTTGTAAATTTTATGGACAAGTTCAGTTATTTTTCCCTGGCAGGGTTAGTAGGTAAATAAAGTTTATCATGAGTGTATTTCTGTGTATCCTATTCTATTTATTGTGATCTTAATTTCAGTTGGGTATAATAGTGGTGGTAGTGGTATACAGAGTGATAGTAGCATCTCACCAGATATTGCAGACATCCATGCAGCAGCAAAAAGATCCCTCAAAATCTCACAAAGTTCAATGGAAAGTAGAAACCCCAGAGGGTATTTTTCATCTCAACAGAGGCCAGATCGAATGGGAATTGAAATCCATAAGAAGTAATTCATTCAAGTTCACAGGAAAAAATAGGTACCCCAGAGAGGTGATTTCTCTACACCAGACAGACAAGTAGGACTCCTTAGGGGCAGTCTGTTATTTCTAATATAGTAAACGTGAGTGAGACAAGTCATCTGCCTTGATTCTTGGCTCACTTCAGAATCAAATGTGGCCAAGTAGTCATCAGGCAACTTGGGAATAATACCAGAACTGAGCCCAATACTTTCTTTGGCTTTCCTAAATCCAGACTGGATCGGAGCAAACGCAAGCCAGCATGCAGAGCTGCCCCTGCAGAAGCGTAGAAAACTCTGTAGACCCAAGAAGAGGTTCACCCATCCTCTCATCTCCTTGACCCAAACTCTTTGATTCCTTCTCATCTTTATTGCTAGGAAGGAAGAGGTAAGTTTGCTGACTGGTAAAATACATCAGCCCTTTAGTCGCTGCTCTTTCTGCAAGTCAGCCACTGTCTGTCTAATGGCAATAATAGGGAAGCTCCTGGAGCTTCTCCAGCTTTGGTGCAAAGTTTAGGACTGTATCACAGTAAGATATTTGTTCTGTCACATAGCCATGGTCTTATGGATACTTTTCCATGGACAAAATCATTGTTCTGTTAAATTAGCTGTAGGAAAGTGAACACTTTGGTAAATTGGTCTTTTTTTAAATCTTTCTGTGGGATATGATGTAATCTGTTCATCCACAGCAGGGTTGTGAGCTGCTATGTTTTGTATGATGTTTGTAAAAAGATTTTTTTACAGGTCATCAGGAACTTTTAGCTATTTTCATTTATCCTTTTCAGGTCATCTGTGGGTTGCAAGAAAGGATTCTCCTTTCTTCTTGTTTTTTATCTGCTCTAGAATGCCTTTATTGAGAAAGAACACACAATAAAATGTCAAGTATCAGACAGTCATTTTTTTTTTCTCGTGTCCAGTTGTAATACCACTGTGAATCACTTCTCTGGAAGATAACCTTCATTTTATGTCCTTAATCTCTGATTTTTAGTGGCTCTGGTTTATGATTTTCCTTAGAGAACATTGTTAACGGAAAGTATACTTTAGTACTGTGAATCTTCATTTGGGCAACAAGCCTATATAACTCTTAGAAAAAAAAATGAGCTGGATTGATAAATGTCCTGTACACACCCTGGATCCCCCTCTGACTATCAGCTTTAGCAGAGCTGCTTGTGGAGAAAGTTGCTCCTCTGCATCAGTTGAAATTGCAGAACCGGAAAGATGGATCCTACTCCAGCAGAGGTACATCAAATCTCTGAACTAGGCCTTTACAGGGCTGTGTCTTTCTGTCTGTCTTGAACAGAAAACAGAAATACGTTGAAAAAGGTGTCGAGCACTATTAAGGGGAGCAAGACCTCTCTGGAAGCTGTAAAGACAATTCCTGAGGGCAATTATGATTCTTCAGAAAGCACTTTCCTTTACATATGAAAGATCATGATAAGAGTAGCAAATGTGAATGCCATAATCATAGGTCTTTGCCATGGTCTTTGCCACTCAAAATTGTAAAGAACAGTTGTTGGGTAACTGGACAGATAGGTTGAGCTGTGAATACTGTGATTATTTCCAAATTGAGTAGGATCTATATGTACAGAAAACCCATGTCAAAGCATCCCACTATTGTTTGACACCCATCCTCCCTTCACCCTCCATTTCTGCATTGTGCTTCAAAGTTCCAGCCTGCTCAGCCTAGGAACTATTGTTGTGTCCGTTTTTCGAATTGATTGAGAAGGAGGCACGCACCATCGATCGTAAGCAGCGTTTAATATCAGGACAGTATAGTAGAAAGATAATAAGTATTACCAGCTAGCTGGGGTCCGGGCTCATCCCTCGCAGGGGTTCCACCACGGACCCCGAACAGATGATACATGGCGCTTTTATACCTTTTAGCCCCTCGGATGTTTCCCCCTCCCGTTTTCCTGTTCTACAATGTTGACTATGTTCTATTGCTCAAATGTTCTTAAACATGTTCTAGGAGTACTAAAACATCCTGATAAGCAACTTGTATTGAGACATCCTTTTCGTGTGGAGCGTCATGGCACGGTCTGTTCTTGGTTATTCATGACGTCTACAAATTTCTGCTACTTGATTAGGTTTTAAATCATTAACCCTTCACTATCATACACTATATAGCTGATGTCTAATGCAATATAGCCTTATGTAGCTAAAGCTATATTTATCTTAATGAAATTAGAGTCACACCAAGCCCTGCCATGGATTCACGTTGCCTAAACTTAAAAATATCACAAATATATTATAATCTGTTTGAGAGGTTTCCAAGCAACCTATTTATGGATAAGAATAGTTATAGCATGTTAAGAATAATCCAAAATTGGAAGGATTTTAATGATCAGTTATACAGATGGCATAGCAGGCTACTAAAAAAGAGATATGTCTGAAGATTACTCAGCCTTCCATTCTTTCATGGTAAACAAAAGGTGATCTTGGCTCTGCTGCATTACTTTTCCAGTTAGCTAAAGTGCTAATGCTCATCCTTCTCCTGACTATCTGCAGCCTGGAAAAAAATTAAAATCTTTTAAACACTTGGTAAAAAGTGGAGCTGTTCTTACCATGACACTTCAGTTTCCAGTTGTTGTCTAAAGAACAATGTAAAACACTATCACTGAAGGAAAACTTATGCTACCTAAGAGAGAAGTTAAAGTAATGCTTATTTTCATCAAATAGAAGATAATTCTGTTTTATATATAGATACATGCATGCACCTATGTATGTATGTGTGCTATCCTTTAATTCTAGAGAAGAATATCCATTATTTTCCAGTTGGAAATTATTTCATATCTCACTAAGCCCTTGGATGTCTAGCCCTTACTAGTCCTGAAGCTGCCCTTATTTCAGATTGATCAAAATCTGGAATCTACTCTGGCACTATTTTTTAATAATTTATTTTATTGCACCAAAAATGCACTGGGATCTAGTATAAGGTGTTTCTAGTTAAATTAAAAGAGACTAGAAATGTTTTGACCACTAAAGCATATACATGGAAACATATACCAGCAAAACAATTGCTTTTGCTGCTGGGAACCAATTGCTTGGGAATCAATTCCCCAATTGCTTGGGGAAACAATATAAATTACACTGGTGAAATCACCCTGTCACTGGTAACAAGTGCACCTGGAAACGTTGTCCAGAGATGAAATCTCAGCTGATTTATGCTTGGATCATCGAGTGGAAATCAACAGACATAACTTTTTACTTGGACATTCTGGCAGGAGATTCCGCTGGGCTGAGCTGGTCTGTGGCTGAAACCAGCTAAAATACCAACTTGATTCTATCAACGCTGCAAAAATTATTCAAACAACTTTCACAGGTTTGGGGAAAAGATATATTTTTGCTAGAAGTTCTTTGTACTGAATGTGATCAGTACCATGCAGGCAGATTCTAATAAAAAATGCACCTTAAATGAGTTTCTGAGGTTTGAGGATGAGGAAGTTTTCTCTCTGAAGCACAGAGATCCTTTTTTCTTTTTCTTCATTGTAAGGAGCCAAAGACCTTGTTAACTCTGTTTCTTTTTTTGATTTCTTTTGAACAAACATAATGACAACAGTACTGTCTAATAGAAGCTGTGAGTGAGAGCAGATCAGCTCCATTTGGGACTCTGGAAAGAATAGGCTGATCAGACCTTACAGGGAGACAGTGTAAGCTAGACATCAGCCTTCTTTATGTGCAAGGTGCAATGCAGTAAATTCAATCTCTTCCACCGTTACTTCCACCCACGCAAAGAAACTAATTGTATGACTGCACACTGCAGATGCAGGCAAACAGAAGACATTTGCAGGCTGAGCCTCATCTTTGTGCTAACAGAAAATGATTACGTTCATTTTAGTGCACAATCCCCTAGTCACACTTAGCAATCTGTACAGCAATATGTCCAGACACAATATTGCTGGGTTTTAAAAAGATCCAAAGGGATTTAAATACTTAAATGTCACTAAAAGTTGAAGGGAGTTAGACCTCTACTTCCTTGCCTCTTTTTAAAGTTTAAACAATGACACACTTGTCCATCAACACATCTTTGCAAGGGTAGTGCTTTGTGGTGATGCTTCAGATGATAGGCTTTTTGAACAGTGCAAAACACTGAGCTGACGCAACTGCCATTGGCTTTGCTGAGAAAGGAGAATATTCAGCATAGCTAAAAGCACCTGTACATGCCTGAACACGGACACTGGCTTAGAATCTCGTTGGGTATAAAATAACAGTGGTGAAATCAAGGAGCTAAGGTGATTAACATGAACTGCAGAGCAGCTGAACTGTGGGTATATGGAAATGCTGGCCTTTAGATTTTGTAATTGCAATTCTGATAGGAAGGGAAGATATGAAAGATTAAGAAAGCAATTAATTTTGGTATAAAACAAACCAAATCTGATTCATCAGCATGAGCAGCACAAAGATCTTTAAAGTTTGTCCTTTAAAGCCAGTGTAATACAACTGAGAACTCCTTTGATAAAGAAGAGAAAGTGATGCATAAAAGCGAGTCTTTCTTGTCGGGGTCTGTTTGCAATCTGCCATGTCTTTCTTTTCCTTCCCACTTCTAGGTGGTAATGCCTGACTCATGTTACCTTGGGTCAGTTGGAATTCTCAGGTACCCTGCTGAATATTTAGACTGAGCCTATAAAGTCAATGGAGTCATAAAAATATATATGTCAAAACAAGGAACAGCAGACTTTTCTTTGGACTGTTCTTCAGTCTCCATGCATTTGTATAGCACTGCAATATGGAAGCAAATAACTTAATTAGAATATGTTATGGTCTATCTCCTTCTTTAAAATATATAGCAGTCTCTGAACTTCATAAGAGGACTAAGGTCACACAGCTTCTAAATGTCTAAATATCTAAAATGTTTGGCAACATCATGAAACTAACTTGCATAGCAGATGACCAAATGTATAGGACTTGCTTTGTGCTTTGTAAATGTTGTTTCCCTTCCCAGGAGGGAAATCTTTGCCCTTTCCTAGAGGAAAGTGATTCACCATATTAGGTTGAGATCCAGTACTCTGCAATGTAAGCACCTCATGAAATTCAGTTGCATGCTGTATGGAAATCCAGGTATGGCTCATGACACTATACAGAACTGCAGGCACACATTTACAATAACTAAGTAGAACTCTAAAATCACACACATCCTTACTCTGTACTAAAGAATCCTGGACTATCAATCCTTTTGGATTCAACCAGGCACCTGATCATGTGCTTAATCCCAGATATGTGTTTAAGCAGGACAAGAGAGTGATTTAAGAGAGTGAGATTAAGCACCCGTTTAATGGTTTTATATGGCCTGCAGGATGTGCTTAAATTACTTGCCAAACTAAAGACGGAATTGCCATCCAAGTGAATTTTGCCTGCAGCCTGAGGGTTGTGTGTTTCTTTATAGAGAACAACCCTGGAAATTGAAGATACTTGTAAAATTTTCTGTGGTGAACACTGGATTGGAGGGTCCCATTGTGATGTTAATGTAATGCACCTTCAGGCATTTTTTTCAAAAGCACCGAATAGTTGGGCCCAGTTATGCTCAGTACTGTCGAATAACAGACCAAAGGGGAATAGATGAAGAGAATATTGAAGCTACCGAACTCTACACATACGATTTGAACATCTGAATTAGGCACCTGATTCAGAAGTGAGTTGCTATGTACTCAGACTTTTTCCACAGTATTACTCAGGGTAACCTCTACTTCCACTAATTTTGAAAGAAACCTGAAGAAATACTCAAACCAGACTGTTACAAATAGTTTTCCCTCAAGAATTTCAAATTGGATGCTCAAAGCCTTGGCAGAAATTTAGACTGGAGTGTCTTTAAAAGAGACCTAAGATCCAGTATTTACAGTGCCTGATGATACAATACTTAGCTACTAATTTCAAATGCCGTACTTTATAACTGTCTGTACCTTTCCATTCAAAGTTCCCCAAATGTACTTTTTTCATAATAAAAACAGAGTTATTTTTCCATCAGTACAGCTGCAGAAATACAGAATTGTTAGACAGAACGTACCCCAGCTGCTACAAGGATTATCAGATGAAGAAATCTCCTTTTCTCCCTGCCCCTACCAAAACTAACCGCATTATTAATACTATATTGATGCAAAATCTGAGCAAATTTATGTTTGAACTCTGTTCTAGCATATTAGTGCTGCTACTTCTTCCTCATTCTTGTTCCTGCTAAGAGTCTGCCATCAAAGTGAGCTTACACAGAATCATGTAAACNAAGTGCGCTTACACAGAATTATGTAAACAAGTATGTGGATTTTCTTTATATACAGATCTAAGCAGTGAACTGCACTGATTTCAGAGAGTTTGATATTAAAGCACTGATTAACAAGAGTTTTTAATAGCTATAGATATTTTCAGAAAAGTTTCAAGTATGGTGATCACTATAAATCATAACTGAATAATAGTGTAAAAATGAAAAATTAATAGCTACCTTTTTAACTATTGAGTTCATTAGGTTTATTACAAACTGTGATTAGCATTGTGAAGATAATCGAGTTACCTATCCATGTGTGACACCTTTACTTGGTGCTATGGTGCTGTGCGTCACGCTTTCACTCTTCTTGAAATGTAGGACTTCAGTGGCCATTCACTGCATCTAATGGAGCTGGCATATGGCTTTATTCTGACCTTTACAGGACTGGTTCACATGAGCATTATGTGAATCAGTATATGTAAAGCTGCACGTCCTTGGTTCTAAAGTGCATTTCCTTATCAGGATATATGGCACTGCATTATGCTTCATGTTTATGATTTGAAACACTGACTGATAACATACAGGCACAGTGAAACAAAATGGTACAACATGAAACAACAAACAACTCGTTTGAGGGAAAGAATATGACATCAGAAAGAAAGAGCTATATACTCAGCTATATTTGATTGGAAGTAGTCAAATAGCTGAAATAATACAACCGTTAAGATCTGTTTTTCTGATAACTACCCATATCCACATAATAATATCTATTTATTTTTCTCTGGTATCTTAGTGGAACTTTGAACGTATCTATCATCTGACCTATTTTTTTCCATTGGGTATTGACTGTGTGGAAGCAAAATTTCTCGTTCTTTCTAGTCACATTAAGCTCATAAACTATAATAAGAAAAGCAAGATTTTTAATGAGTACTTGTGCTATTAAATAGAAAAATGTTTACTGAAATGATTTTATGAGTGCCTAGCAGGACAGGAATTTGAACCTTTTCAATCTGAAGTATAAATATTACTAATTCAGAGAAAAACACACATTTCTAGAGTTGGCCCTTTCCAGAATGTTGTTTTAACTGGGTAGTTCTCCTAGGAGCTCTAGAAATGGGCTTTCTGAATGGAAAGATCTGATAATCTAGAAACGCTTTATTCTGTGCAGCTATTCTGCATCTGCACAAACACAAAAATGATGGCCGCAGACTAATGACCAGAAAGTCTTTTCCTAAAATTTTTAGACTACAATTATTTTCAGAGCTGGCCTAATTTAGAAGCCATCTTTCCTTAGGTTTGTAATATTTGGGGAAAAAATCACTGATAAGAGTTTGGTTTGCTGTTGCAGAAGGAATTGCTTAGATGTAACACCACTCCTTCTGTTACATTCATGCACATGGAGTTAAGCATGACTGACACTTCTGTGGAACTGTGATCTGTATGTAAGATATATAACAATTCATTGAAAGGAGGTTGTAGTGAGGCAGGGGTCGATCTCCAGAATAACTACCGATAGGACAAGAGAAAATGGCCTCAAGTTGCACTAGGGGAGGTTCAGGTTAGACTTTAGGAAAATTTTCTACATCAAAAGAGTGGTGAAGCATTGGAATAGGCTGCCCAGGGAAGTGGTGGAGTCACCGTCCACGGCAGTGCTCAAGAAACGTGTAGATGAGGCGCTTGGGACATGGTTTAACAGACTTGGTCTCCAAGGGCTTACAGTTGTATTCGATGATCTTGAAGGTCTTTTCCAACCATAATGATTCTATGATTCTGTGATTCAAATGTTTGCCCTTCCCATGAATGTGCTCTTTACGTAAACACACTATATCTACTCCTAATTTCTGATATGAGAAATACATGAACGCCTTTTAAATTATATATATTTTAAATTATATATTATCCCCTTTTCTCTTTAAAAATAATTTTCTTTATATTGAAAATGCTTATGATTATTTTCCGCTTGATATTATTTTGGCAGAGCATTTTTAAGGCACGTTTGTTAACAGCTGTAGTTATGTAAGACTTGAGAAGCAAACTAAAAGCAGTTGATAAATCTTCAAAACAGAAGATAAAACTTTGGAAAGCTCAGACTTGTTCAGCTCAGCTCAGCATCTCCCTGAACATGGTGTCTTCTTGGTGCAACAGTGAGAGAAGGGGAAGGTTCACAGATAAAGTCACATCTCTGAGGCCTTGTCTGGGCACCAGTGCAAGCCAGAGTAGACCACACAACACCCCGAACTCTACACAACTGCCTTATGGTTCCTAAGGAGCTGTTTGCCAAACATTGCACTACCAGCCTCGGGCCCACAGCCACAGCCCTTTCCTTTCCGTATACAATGGGGACTTGAGAGAGAGAGGCACATCAGGAAACATGTTCCTCTGTACAGACCAGCAAATCTCCCGTAAAGAGACAGTTCTCCACAGCTGTTTACATTAAGGTTATATAAGGACTTGTTTCTTTACTGTATAGAAACTTGCGGTTAGAAAAATCACTTCAACCGATACTACTTTGATGCAAGGGAATAAGATCTAAATATTTAATTTGATCCCCTTGACTCATTCTTCTGTATATTTATGTATACTTCTTCCAGCCCCTTTATGCCTATATATAAGACAGAAGAGTGCTGCACTTCAGACTCACAGTGACAAATACTGCAATTAGTGGTGTCAGCAGCAAAACTGGCTTTGACTTTGGTCAAGAAAGCTAAGTAAGTACTCTGGTGTTTCTTCTTGTGGATAAATCCTCTGCAATTCTTCATTTCCAATAAATTACACATTTTCTCCACCCACTCCCTCTTTATCAAGCCATTACTTTTCATTCTAAACTATATTTCCCAGTCAATTTAAGTCATTGGCTTGATTTTAGCTTATTGTTTTCTTTACAAAGGTTAAGACCACACACTCTGAGCTCTGCTAACACACTGTATTATGCTACTAGTAGACAAATTTTAACATCACATCACATACAGTTGCAGTTGCTGTTGGAACATGCCTTTGAAAAAATACCTTTATTGGATGAAATTTTCTCCCCCCAAAAATCTGGTTCTTTAATATAATTTATTATGCCTTTTAAAATTCTGTCTGTTCAATAAAATCTTTGCTATATTATAAATACCTGTAAAGAAAATATAATTTAAAATGCTGAGAGAAAACATTTTTTTTCCTTTTACATTTTTCACAAAACCCACACGGGTACCAAGGAAAGACTAACAATAAAAACTCCTGTACAATCTCCTCTGGGTTGGAAACATTCAAAAGAGAGACTTTAAAGTTGTCCTCTGATGAAACTTTGGCTACAACATGGGAACTGAGCTTAAAACAAAGGAAGGCCCTATGTTTTCCTCCTGTTCAATCTGAATGCTCCTTTAAAGGGGTGATTGCTAGTACTTTCCTCACCTTATCATACCTGATTGACTGGCTAAAACTGCTGTTCTCTGAGGGAAGCAGCCTCTAAGCTTCATTGCACAGAAGTAAAGTTCATCCTAACACACCATATAGGAATATTTTTGTAGAGATTAACTCCCAATTCTGAAAATTAAACATCAGTGGAGATATGTTAGTGCTCTCAACGTCCAATAGCAGCTATTAGAAATTTTAACATTTTGCTTGTTCAGTAGTTACAAATCATCATAAGAAAGCTTCTGATTTGGATGACTTCTGTATTTTTATCACTTCTTGTTCTAAGCAAATTGTTTAGTACAGATGAAGTGATTTAGTCTAAGAGACATCCAATCTCAGAGTTGCTATTTTTGAAGTATGATAACATGGAGTAGAAATATAGAAGAATTCTTCAAATCAGCTAAGCTACATTTACCCAAAGCTGGCAAAAATGCAGAGTAAGCTCAAGATTGGCACTAGAATGAACAAATAAGTAGAGATTTTCAAATCTTAAATTTGGCAAGACAAGTTTTACAGTTGTCTTTAAGCAGTCCTGTTTATCTATAAGAAAAGATTTAAGTACTGTCTTAAATTACAAGATCTAGCATGAATTTTGAGAAATCACTGTTCAAAGTGATGATTTATCAGCAAAATGTTAAACTGTTTTACAAACACTTGCATCACTTAAAGAAATAGACAGTGAAAGACAACAAGTATTTCTTGAATGTTTGGAAAATATATTTCAATAGATAGATATGAGAAACAGACAGGGAGAAAAAGAAGTAAAATCTAGTCAGTATTTATTCCTATTATCTTTAGCACTATAATTATGTACTGTGTTTTTTCTTCCATTAGGAATCTTTATTTCCTTGATCTAGATACCCTCCAAATTCTGACTGTCCGGTATTATACTGCTTTTTAATTATGAACAACAAAAT